>VXAL01018174.1:413395-478705 GCA_013399475.1 Chauna torquata | reverse complement strand
GGGTACGCTGTACCCCCGGATCCCCCTTCATCGCTCCGCCGACAAGGCCAAGCCACCAACCTGCCTGTCTGCTTGCTTCCTTCTTCCACCCCCCACCTTCTCTAACCGGCTTTAAATAGGACGGTTCCCGGCCACCCCGGCTCCCCCCGCCGCCCCCGGGGGTCAGAGGAGACTTTTGGGAAGAGGTTAGCGGGAGGGAAACCCAAATTAAAACTTCCACTCACCTTCCCAAATCCGCCTAAAGTGGTGACTCTGGTGTAGAGAGCGTGAAGATCCAGCTCCTTCCCACCCACCACAGGGATCTTCTTAAAAGGAGACCTGCCAAAGGAGATACACACAAAACACCACAACTTGTCAGCTCTGCCCCCTTTTCTCCCCTCGCTGGGGCTGCCGTGTCCTTCAGGGAAGGGGCTGGAAGTTGGATCTGGTCGGTTTAAAAGCCTCCCCCCCTCCCGTTCCATCTCCCCATTTTCCTCACCCTCTGCTGTGGTGAAACTGTCGCAGCTCGTCCAGGAAAGCGAGTCCCTTTCTCCGCTGGTCTGCGTGGTTTTTACCCGTCGAATTTGCCATTTTTGTATTAAAAAAGGTCCTCTTAAAAAAAAAATCCAATTTAAAAAAAAAACGGCCGACAACAACAACAACAATCCCCGGCTCCTCCTTGTCTTTAAGAGACCCAGGTGCCCGTGCTCGGCCGGGGATCAGCCATGGAGAGGGGCTTGCTTAAAAAAAAGTTTAAAAGGAATAAGGGAGCCCAGAGAGTGTGGTAATTGCGAGTCCTGTCTCCACACAACACACAGGCAAAGAGACAGGGAGGGAGAGGGGCACCTCTCAGTAATTCCTCCTCCCGCTGCTGCTGCCTCTCTCAGCACCACAAACCCAACCGATCCAGCCTGCACATGAGACTCAACATGGTGCTGCTGGATCACACAATGAATTGGGTTACTGTTGTGGTGGGGTGGGGGGGGAGCCGGAGTGAGGTATTGACAGTGTGTGTGTGTTACAGACGCGGCTCCATGCGATCTCCCTCTCCCTCGCTCGCTCCCTCGCTCGCTCTCTCACACACACACACTGTACAGCTACGGCAGCGGCGGCGGCGGCGGTGGCGGCGGCAGCGGGATTCACTTCTCTTCTCTCTCAGACAAAAAGATCTGAGGCCGCCGTGCTTCTGCCTGGACGAGAGCGCAACACAGCGGACCCCGGAGGCCGGTCCCGGTACTGCACAAGGCAGCTCTGAAGGCAAAAGCCAGCACAGCCCCAGCAAGCAGTTCCTGGCGGGGAACAATAGGCTCCTCTCGCCGCTAAGGGCTCATCTGCAATGTGCCGCAAACTTCACACAAAGCCGGGCGGAAAGAGACGAGGGAGAGGGAGAAGAGGGGAGGAAAAAAACGGCTACTACCGGTTGTTCCAGGGCTAGGGGCCGGGGAAATGCGCCCTCCGCGCCGGGCTCGCTAGACCGGCCTCTCCCCGCTCGCGTACTTCGGGGGGAGGGCAGGAGAGGTGGGTTTGGAGAGCTGGGCCGAATTTTTTAATTGGACTAAACGAACGCCTCGAGTTCAAGGGGAGAGAAAACAACAACGGAAGGGGGCACTGGCGGATTTTGACTTTTGAAAAACTTTTGAGTCCCCCAGCCTGAGGTGTTTCCAAGGACAGGAAATCTCCCCGGATAGCGTGGGGGTGGGGAAATGCTGTGCGGCAAGGACGGCGGGAGCTCCTAATTTCGAGGCGAGAGGTGTTTAAAACTTCCCCAAAGAGGAGCGCGGAGCACTTTCCCAAGGAGGGGGTGCCCCGGAGAGGTTTGCCAGCAGGGGCCTGAACTGTGGCTCCCTCCATAAGTATTTATGTATTTTTTTCTTTCTCTTGGAGATAGTATGCCCTGTAATCAAAGAGCTTTAGGACTGTTTTACTCAATCTAAGCCACATATATGTTTCTGTATATTGCTGATCAAAACATACAAGCGTAAAATTATTGAAGGAGGAAGGACGTGGCCCTCATCCTGGTCAGGCAGTAGCCTAAAGTGGCTGCCCATTTTTCCCTTTGCATATGGTGCGTGCAGGATTTGTAAATGTTTTCCTTATCACGTGTATCCAGCACCTGGGAGCCCAGGAGAGTACCTGCACTGCGGACAGTCCGGTGGAGCAGACAGGAGCGAGAAGGGGCCTGTGCAGCCAGCAGCGCCTTCTGTCTAAAATTTGCTCCTCAGGTACAGCCAGCGGGGGTCCAGGTGGACGTTTGTCCTTCCCCTACAAGTAAACAGAGCTGCAGGTGAGCACTTGTCCCAGTTTAAGGGGCTCTGGAGGAACATACATCCCTCAGAACCAATACACCGAAATTCAAGGCCAGATTGGGCCTTTAGTTTTCTTTAAGCAGAACTCCTCATTAAAGTCAGTAAGGAGCTCTGTTTTAAAATCAATGGCACATTATGGCCCCAAGTGAGCACTTAAAGGAAAACTATAATTCCTTTCTATTCCATGTACTAAGTTACTTCAGGAAATAAAACATTTTTTTTTAGGATTTTTTTTTTCCTTTTGACTTGAATGCTGTTTCAGCTTGAATATAGAAATAGAGAAATATAGCAAGGTGCTTGGTAAGATTTGCCCTTGGGTGTCACTCGGGGGGGGGGGGCAGGGGGGTAGAAGAGAAATCCCTCAGTTTCAAATTAATAAATATTGAAAAGTGCCCTCTCTGTGTGGATGGGGTGGTGGTGCGTGAATTTCAATGTAAGAAACGCAGTGTCTGTTCACTGTAGCATTAGGAGTCCCTCCCTCCCCCCCACTTAAATTAGACCTGCAGCAGCTCCTGGTCTGCAGCTTCTGTCTGTGACACTGAGTTTCTGCTATTTCAGCAATAGTATGCATAAGACTCCCAAAGCCAACATAATATGAATGAGAGAGGTTTAAAACAAATAAGCGATTGAGGGTCTAAATCGCTCTTTCAGACATACGCAGCTAAACCTTCCTTCACGAGAGGGCGGTGGTTTTTAATCGTGCCTTAAAATTCCTCACGAGCAGGGGGTCTCCCCTCGGCGAGGGGCGGGCGGCAGAGGTGAGTGGCTCTCCTCGCCCTGTGCAAGGGGAGTGGGTGGCAGAGGGGAGGATAGGCAAGTTGCGTAGCAGGGCTAGGTGGGTTTCCATGCTAAGCGCAGCAATTGCGCACGGTCCCTTACGTAACTGTCAGCTGGGGATTCCCTGGAGGGGGTCACTTTATTCAACCATTACACAGACCCCGGCCGCCGCTCCGGCGCGCCTGGGCTGCCGTTGCCGCCGCTACTGAGGCTGCGGCTACAGCCAGCGCGGCGGCTCCTCACAAAATGGCGGCGCCCATGGAAGCGGCAGCCCCATTTTGTGCCCGGCAGAGCCTGTCAACAAAACGCCGACTTGGCCGAGGCTGAGGAACAGAAGGCGGCGGCTCGTTCGCGTTACAGAGAGCGGAGGGAGGAGAGCGAAGGATTTCACCGCCCTCCCGCCGCCGAGAGGAGACTTTATAGAAAGTGTGCGCGTTGGGGGAGGGAGAAGAGGGAGGTGAAGGGGGACGCGAGCAGCCAGCGAGTCAGAGGCTGCGTTATCCCAGCGCGGAGCTGCGGCGCGGGGGAGGGGGAAGGGGAAGGCAGGCGGCCTTGCCGCTGCCCGCGCCGGATCCGCTGCCCGCCGGCGCCCAGCTCTCCCGCGCAGCCCGGGCGGAGGGGACCGCTCTGTCGGATTCTGGCGAACCCGTAATGAATGACAGGACGATGCGGCTCCTTATGTAGCTAACTAGGTCACTGTCAGCACTTAATTACTGTTTGTTTCATTTTAGTGCGTGCCTTATGAATAAACCGGCTATTAGGCTGATGCTTCAAGTAACACTATCCAGCACCAAGGTACAAAATGTCTGTATTGGACTCTGATCTTGTGATGCCAGCTTGATAATAATTGCTGTTCTACATTAGTGATGTTTGGGTTTCTGTAGCTTGGTTCTTTAGCATATACCTGAAATAGTTGGAGATCCCATGTGATAAGGCTGTGATGCTAATATTTGTATTATACCACCTGTTTTGCTGTTTTTATATTGACGGGGGCTCCCCTCTCTTTTGAGGTAGAGAGAGGGCTTATGAGTTAAGATTTCTTTTCCTCACTTACCTGACTTAATATGCATGCGTTTTAATGATATCTAAATAAAGGTGTTAATCTATTTTATTGTTGAAGTGATAACTATTAATGTATCAAAATTACATTAATATTTAAGAATTAGAAAATATAGCTTGTTGCGTATTAAAGACTCAAAGATGAAATGTAGATAAAAAGGGAAAAAGTCTGCTGTTGTTTTTTTTTTAAATCCTTTTATTGATCTCTGTATAGAACCTGTCAATACAATTTGAATTCATTTACATTGTAAAATAAAATGTGTTATTATAAACTGTTTATAAAAGTTAATATATACAATGAATATTGGTGTGTAAATATTATACATGGAATCAGCATTCTTGCAGACAGTGCAGATCCAGTAATTGAATTGTCACTGTTTGGTAGTGGTTGTTGGTTTGGAGGGGGGTTGTGGTTTTTTGGTCTTTTTTTTTTTTTTTAATTATAACTATGTAAAACAAATTTTCTGTCCTAATAGCTGTATCCTATGTTGCAGTTTCAAACTTTTTTTTCCTGAATCTTTAATATTAAATTCTGTGCTTATTACCTGTCTGCCCAACTGGTAGTATCCAGAGAGCAGGCCACAATTGTTCTTGTTAGTGGGCCACTAACTGCGTTTGCTTTCTGTTGGGTGAAATATTCTTGCTTATTTCCATTTTCATTTCTGCTTGTGCTGCTCTTGAATTGTGGCAGCATTACATTTTGATTAGAGTAACTAGTATCACTAGCTGAATGCCACTTACATTAAATAGTAAATTGTAAATCCTTAGAAACTGAAGTTAGCATATTTATTTGTTTGTGTGTATGTGCCAGTGTGTGCATGTATATATAATGTGTTTTTAGAAAATGCAGCATATTAAATGGGCTAGAAGAGAGAGTAAATTCACTCTTAAGACTGCAGACAGTAGTGTATAATGGTGGTGCAGTCTGAAAATAAACACAAGAATTACAGGACGAACATCTGGTAGAGGAGAAAGGGTTAGAAAGCCAGTGGTAAATTTTAGTGACATTCATCTCAACCATTTTGAATAGGAATTGTTAAAGTGTTGAAGTTAACTGCATATGTTAGGCTAAAGACTTGTCTGTTTGCACAGCTCCCTATGACAAACGCACCTTTTAACAAGTGGCATTTACTCAGCAAGGTATTAGTCCTACCCCTTCTTACCAAATAATATTTTAAAATTCTTTAAAAACAGCTTACGCACTCAAATGAAATAAAGATGCTACTACTTTGTATAGATTGTAAGTGGCTAGTCTTCAATGGTACTGTATTGTTGTAAATTAAAGGTCTTAATGCATGAAGTTAAATGCTAAACAGTACAGCAAATGCTAAACAGTACAAGCAAACATGCAATATTAGTCTACTTCTGCACACTTGTACAAAATTTCCACTACAGTTAGTGGAATGTAAATACCCTTGCAAGCTTGTTTTAGATAATCTTAAAAAAAAAAAATCAAAGAATGCTTTTATATTGAAACGAACTAGCTTATTAGGTTGTTTCTTTAAATGACACTTCCCTCTTATATCTCTGAACGCATTGTGTACCTTTCTCATCTTATTTTTCAGTTATTACTACTCAGGAGATAAATCAGTTGGAAAAATGGGCTCCGTAAACACTATTGTAAACAATCAAGTAAATCAATTAAACATTTTCTTAAATATTTTCTGTAACTATTATAATTTTCCAGTATTTGCTGTTATTCACAAAGGTTAAGCTTTTGGAATCAATGAATTTTATGATCATCTAAGCCCCAAATTGAAAACACTTCATCGTTGAGGGTTTTTCAGTTGTGCAATATAGTGTGAAACATGAAGCAGGAAACCCTAAATGCAACTGAAGGAGAAGTAAAAATAAATACGTGAATGCACTCCCACTTGATTTCAAAACTGCAGTGCTTTTGAAATCTTAATTCTTTTGTAGGTCCTGACTTATGTGTTCTGAACACTTGGGGTTGGCAATACTTCAACAGTAAGTTTAGAAAGATTGGTGAATTCATATCCTTTTCTTACATTTATCATGCCAAAAATATGTGCTGCATTTCTTAAATTATCATTACCTATAATGCAGATTAGGGCTCGAGTGGTGGAAAATGTTCAGGGGTTCTAACAAGCATTGACATGTAGCACAGAAGTCATGAATGTCCTGATGGCAAACAGGTGCATGTTTTTTATAAAGAAAAAAAAAATGTATTTGCACTTAGTAAATGACCTATTTTCAGCATTACCTTGTGATTATACCTGTATGTTTGTGTGATCTGGTGGATGGCACGCTTCCTCTGCCACTGTAGCTGTACTTGTTTCCTGAAATAGCACTAGTGTGATTCATGCTTTTGGTTGCATGTGTGAAAGTTTGTATGAGATGCAAAACTGAGAGAGTTCTTCTGAATGTTAAAAAGGAACTCAGAAATATGGAAACTATCAGGTTAAATTTGGCTCAAACTTTAAGGGTTTTTGTAGAGCAAGAGTGATCTTATCACATACTGGTGGGGGAGATCTAGTTAACATAAAGCAAAACCAAACCTAATAACTTCATAATGCTTTTTAGAAGTCTAAGTGATAAAATGCTATTAGTATGAGAGTTCTCAGTATTGCAGATCTACCAGCAATACTTGCTCATCACGTAGCACTGTCTCATCTTTGTATTTTTATCAACTCAAAAGGCAGTCAACGGTAGCTAAAAATATGTAGAAATTTCTCTGAGTAAGCAGTTGCCTTAGTTAACTTTTATATAGACATAAATGAAAAGGGAAGTAGTTTGAGCAACCATAAATGTGTGGACAGACAATACGTGTGACAATTTATGCATTTCATTATAGTACATGCTACAAAAACTTTCCTGAAAACTTTAGTAGGTGAAAAATACTGATTAAACAACACTTAAAATAACTAACCTATTGAAATTGCCCATGCCGATCAGATACTTAAAAGCTGTGAAAAAACACGAACACCTACAGATGCACTTCTGAAGGAGAAAATTTGTTGTTTAACTATGATTCTCAGTCTGTCTGTTGGTAGTCTACTTACTATGCATTTGGTCTTACAGACCACAGATAGCTGAGCAGTATTGCATTGAATACTGTTGTGTTGCCCAGTTATAAGGAAGTTTATCTATGTTCAGCTTAACTGAAAGAAAAAAAAATCTCAAACTTACTTCATTGGTCAAATGCTGATGGGACAACTAACTTGAAAGTTGCGCTTAAAACATTGGACTTAAACCGTTTAACTACTGTACTGTCTAACATAACAGAAAAAAGCTAGTGAGAAACAGTTTTTGAGGTTGTTTACATATAAAGGGCTATCAAATGTAGTCAAGTATCAGTTCCTGTTGCTTGCAGTAACGTGATAGCATTCAAAGCTCTTAAGGGAATCTATGACTCTGTTCTTCTCCAGATACTGCAAAAATGTTAATTATGCTGAGCTGCTACTATTTCTGAATTTTGAACCTTTGTCTCACCTAGAATCTTGTTGCAAACCAAGGATAACCAAAGATGCTTAGGAAAAAGTAGTAGAGTGTATATATAATCCTGTATGTTCCGCCAATTCTTGATTTTGTGGTTTCCAGAGCTACCAAGATCACTGTGTTTAAGAGCAACTAATGTGCAGAGCTGGGAAAGTCTGGTTCTGAGCTGAGATGTACTTAATGCACTGGTCAGAGAAGAGTGAGCACAGTCCCCTAAACTTTCTAACCCCTTACGAAGAGGCAAAAGCGTAGTTGCTGGGTATTAGGGGTAGTAGCAGTGTTAAAATGTGTTACATGATCTAGTCTTGTACATATCTAGCTTGACTGCAGGGTTGGGAAACTGCACACTGGGGAAGGGTCTCTTCCCTCTCTGGGACTCCCTTGCATGTGTCAGAGAACACTACAGAAGTTGGAAGAATTTTTTTAGTCCTGAAGACGGAAAAAAGGGGATGAAAAAATGTGTGTTCAAGCAAGGGAGTGAGGAAAAACTGATAGTTCTAGGTGAGGCAAACCCCGCTCTGGTGGTCTCTCAACAGTGTCACAGGTAACCTCCACTTCAGATACATCTCCTTAGATGCAGTTAACGCAGAGTTTGTTTCCATCTTTAGCTGATTCAGGAATATATAGTACTGCACATATTCACACTTTGATTTACTATCTTAAGGCTTTCTTCATAGTTTTAAGTACTTGATTTCAGTTTCTAGAACACAAATGTCCAGTGACATAAGTCACGTGCTGCACCAGGAACTGTTTGTGGTGTGTTCCCTAGTGTAAAGAGCGGTGATGGGTAAGTTTTTGGGACCCCTGAGTTTACAGTATGGTTTCTCAGAATGAAACTTCTTCCTGGGTCATTTCATCCATCGAGTTACTCTAGTGGTAGTTTACAAAGTCAAAATAGGTTTATTTTATCTTTTAATGCTACAAGTTTAGCTAGATTTATAAGACAATAAAAGTGACGTAAGTCTGTCTGTAAGTGAAACCCTTAGAATAGTGGTTGATCTGCTACCTATATTTAAAGAAATCTGGGCTCACTCTTCACTTTGTGTTAGGAAAATTAAATAATGTGGGTCATAGTTTTTCCTTCAAAAGGCTTCTGAGCTATTACAGAGCCCCCCTTGTGTTCCCTTGGAATTAGTTGTGCTTAGCACTTAAGAAAATGGAGTTGTGTCCGTAATCCAGGTGTTTGTGTCATGTTTGCAGTACTATACAAAAAATTATAGTACATATTTGATAGTGGAAGTTTCTGGACATCGTTTAAGTATTGTGCTAAGGAAACCTGTCCTTTTGCCAAAATACAGTAACTAAGCTTTCAAAGATGTTTTTATGATAATTTTTGAAGTTTGGGTAACCGCCTAGAGGGAAGTTCATATCAGGATCAATTTCTTTAGAAGAAAATATAGAGACACTTAATTTTTTTATTTTTTCATATGCCAAAGAGTTCTTGACTGTAAATAAAAGCCTGATAGTTTCTATCTGCAACTGAACATTATGCATAAGTACATACAAACATTAACATATAAACGTATAAAAATTAAAGGTTAAAATTTCAGTGCTCATTACTTAAGAGTTTTCCATGTGTGACATCATGTGTGTATATTATGATAGTCTTTAATTATACGATCACACTTTTTTATGCAGGATCCTTCCATTTGAGATGAATTTAAAAAAAAAAGGGGGGGGTATGCCTCTGTATCTGCATTATGTTTAAATATTTATATGAGCAAAGATTTTTTGCTTTTCCTTACAGGCTTTTTTAGGGCAATCATTAGGAGACTGTATGAATGCTTCACGTATACTGGGTTACCAAGATTCGGAGGTAGTAGCGTTATCGCTTCAGTATTGAGAACATTAAGATGCAGAGGAATTCAGTACAAGAATGGCTGCTAATTTGGGGTGTTCTTTATTCAATCAAAGCATGGTGTTAATGGATATAATTTACAGGTTATTTAAGAATGAAGACAGTTCAGCAATAGATGTGCTAGCCGTAACTTCAGGGCCATTCAGCTGTAGGCTGCCTTGTGGACTTGTCCATGCGTTTTGTGGTCCTGTCTGCAGTATTAGGACTTTTCTAGCGGAAGATTATTGTGGTGCCCAGAAGCTGCAGTGAAGAAAGCCCTATAAATATTGTAGATACTGCCTAGTGTTTCAGAATTTAGTTTCCAGAGGCTCAAATTTGGAATTCAGAAAATGAGAAACACTTCATGAGAGGCCACCTGTTTGATGTAAGAAACTCGCAGCTCAGTGTAAATCCCTGATAAAGACAGAAATAGAATTTGGTTATACCCAACAGGAATAATTTGCTTTAGCTTCTCAACATCACCTCTCTCCCCTCCCCCACGAGGTCTATTCCCTACCCTCTGTGCCATGGGTAGGCGTCCATCCTTTCCGGCCTGGGAGCCAGAAGAGGGAGCACAGAGCACAGTGGAGCCCCAGCCTTAGTTGCAGTCCCCACTGCTGCCTCAGGTGGGAGTAACTTTGCTAGGTCCAATCTGCAGCACTGCTGATGCCACAGAATGTTGTTCAGAAAACCTAGCTGCTGGCTTTTTTTTTTTTTTTTCTTGCAGTGCATGTGCAGCTTGAGATTCAAAAGCTTATTGCTTTATCATGATACTCAATCAGAAAACTACCCAAAAGGCATATGCCTGATTCAAAGTCTATTCTTCCAGAAAATTTTGAATTCTGTCTTCAAAGTAAAGAAATCATAGGCCTTTTCAAGTACATTAAGAGGGCTTTTTCTGTACATGAGTAGAAATGGAAGGTTTTTTCTCCCCAAGTTTCATTTTTACATGTACCTGGCTCCTTTTTGTTGAAAGTTCTGTTTGAAAACATCAGCTTGAGGCAGACGCCTGACCTGGAAAACTTCATCCCAAGTAGTTTTAAGCTCAGAAAAAGTGTCTTCTGTTGTTCCTTAAAAGGTGTCTTGGAGCCCGAAGCCCTATTGAAGTTCAATCCTGCAAACATATCTTAGCGGCCGTTTGGCACCATTTGCATTTATAGTCACTATATACAATGTGCAGTGTGATTGCAAAGTATCTGTACACTGGACTCAAATAGAGGAAGTCGGCTATCTTGTGATATCCTCAGATCATTCCAAGATAATGCTAATTACTCAGAATAACACTGCTAAGTACAGAGTTAGTATATGAAAGGAGGGTAGCAAGCCCTGTACTTGTAATGGTAGTAGTAAAAATGTTCCTCACAATGGTGATTTCGGTGGTGACTTCCTCAAATGGGCTTAGGGCTATGAGTAACTGAAGCAGTGGTGTAGTGTGAGTATGTTAACTGTACCTATGGTAGTGTCTGAACTGTATCTCTTTGTTACGCAGAGCTGTGATCACCACATTCTGTGCTACCTGTAACTGTGGTTACAGCATCTCAGTCCAGACTGTCTGGAACAGTTTGATCAACTAACTGGATGTCCTGGGAAAATTCTCAAAGGACTACCCTACTTTGCTATTCTCTGCTCAAGCGGCTCTGGTGGTTTCATTGCTAACAAAAGATTAGCCTAGTAAGTACTTCTGCTACCTCTTTTGTTTGTTTGTTTGTTAATTGCTTTTTTTAAAAAAAAAAAAAAGCGTTGCCTGGTCAATGGCTAGGGACTATAATGTTAAGAGCGTTTTGTTGTCCTCATTGTGGTGCTACTGATTTCAGTTTGGTGTGAAAGTGATAGAAGAGCTTTATACAGCAGTTTGCTTTATTTAAGCAGTCCTTATCCTGTCCCCATCCCATCCTAGCAAAATGTCTGGGGCATGTCTTGTAGCAATATAATTAGAACACAGAGGGTACTGTGTGGTCACATGCATCTCACTTGAGGAAAGGAGGAGGAAAAAAACACACAAAAAAACCCACCATGGTTTAGGGAGAGGGAAGGCTTTCTACTTCCATTTATATGGTCTTCATAAGCACGGTTACTAGAGAATTGAGATTTTTATGGCTTAAAGTTAATAACATTCTATTAAAATCTTAAACATTTGTTATAGTGAAGGGTCACCAAAAGTCTGCTTTTTGGTGCTGTTGTAGTCCCAGAGAAGATACAGAAAGGAAGACTTGTTTTTGTTTGTTTTTACTCATTTCTGTGGCAAGTTGCAGTTCCTGGGTATAGAAGCCAGTGAAGCTGACTTCTTGTGCATNTTATTATCTTAAACATTTGTTATAGTGAAGGGTCACCAAAAGTCTGCTTTTTGGTGCTGTTGTAGTCCCAGAGAAGATACAGAAAGGAAGACTTGTTTTTGTTTGTTTTTACTCATTTCTGTGGCAAGTTGCAGTTCCTGGGTATAGAAGCCAGTGAAGCTGACTTCTTGTGCATCCCTGCAAGTGGTTCGTTGCTAGCTAGGGAGAAACAGGCGGTTTTCAAACAAATCGTTGAAGCAGCTTCAATATTTAACATGTTTTCATGGAAATTGAGAGGATGTGATGTTTGCAAATTTCTGAAGGAAAAGTTGGCAGGATTTTAAATGACCTTTTAGGTAGTCCAACAAATCTTCCTCTGCCTTGGTAGATGACAAAACTCCACCACAAATAATACGCTGTTCAGTCACTGGACTTCTAAAATGCTTGTGTCTTGAAGACCACAGCTCTCCAGGTTGGAATGCCTCCATATCTGTTCAGGTGTCTTGAAAATGGGTTGTCTTGTCTGATGAAGATTCTTGAAGCTGCCCCTTTACCCAGTGTAACAGCAGAGTACTGCCCACTGGAAGTTAGGAACACTTTTAAAAACCAGGAAAAGCAAGGCCACCAATCGCAGAACATATTTTGGGTTAATTTGTTATTGCCTTAGTAAAGCACGCTTATCTTAAATAGGGGATAGCAATAAATGTTATAAACTCAAAAAACACCACTTTACAAATGCAAATGAAGCTATTGGAAATTTAACTGTTGGAAAGGAAGTAGTAAGTAGGCAGGTGCATGTGCCTGGGTGTGGCAGGAGGCAAGAGTACTGCAGGCCAGCTATCTGGGGTGGCACATTTTGAGCATAAACTATCAAATGCAGCACTGTGCCAGCCTCACCGAGTGCTCCATTCTTTATGTTGCTGCCCTCCACATATCAGTAAGAGAACAGGCAGCTCCTGTAGCTTTTTCCAGGACCTGAACTCAAATTCCTTAAAGGGGTTTGTGCCTACATGTAAGTTTGTTGGAACTGGAGTCCAGCACCTTAGTGGCAGTGCTCAGAAAATGTTGGATCATCTTTCAGAACCAGAGTCCTGGTATTGTGTGCAATGTCTTATGGATGATAAAGGTTTCAGGACTTAAGTACTGATAAATAGTTCTCTTTATCATGCTTTGTTCATGTTAGAGTTCATTGGACAAAGCTGCTGCCAATTCACTACTCATAGTATAGAAACTTGCAAAGAAACTCACCAGTTGAGTTTATGTTCTGCAGCGCTGTTGCCAATTAATTTTTGCTAAGGGTTTGCTATTTTAAAATACTTCATATGTATTTTGAGGTCTAAAAAAGGACTTCTCGGCATTTTTGTGGAAATGGAAGAAAGGAGTAGATTGTTATTACAAAAACAAAATCTTTTGTCTGAATATGCGTTACACGCAGTTTGGATGTATATACTTTTATGGTCTTTGATCGCAGAATTTAGCCATCTGAAGCATTCTCCTCCTGTTCTGTGATGCATCACTTGCAAAAGAAATAAGAGGGTGTGGAGAGGAGATGGGAGAATTTCAAGCAGCTGATGTTTGTGTTCTTCCTTTGCACACCAGTCACTTCTTAAAAGTACACTGTGATTTCAGTATAACTTAGCAATGGTTTGTGCATTGTCATACGGTTTTAAAAACATCTTATCCTTTGCACTGGTCTCACAGTCATGAACAATAAAGTTTTGTTGTGTGAATTTCTGCCTGCCTAATTGCAATGAAAGAAGTATGAGCTATGCAAACAGATTTTACTGAAGTATAAAGACAGAGCCAGCAATTTACACAATCTACAGAAATGACATGTCATTACCACAAACTAGCTACCACAGGAAGTAGCTCTTGAATTGTGTGCCAAATGATGTATTAAGACTCAGCTTGCCCCAGTCCGTGAAATTAATTGGGAGCAAAATATTCCATGCACTTTAGAGTCCCTTAAACCTTTAGGTTGGAGAAGAAAAATGTGACAGATAACTACTGCCTCTTTTATCGGAAAAGTTTTGAGATAAAAGCTTCTCAAATTTCCTCAAAATCTGGAATACAGTATAACTTAGGTGGCAGTTGTTTCATGGGGTCACCTCTGAGTCATGAACATAGGTGCACACCATATCCATATCTCTTCTTGACCAATGTGGGTTTTGGGGTTCACTATAGTTTTAGGAACAACTGCGATTTTGGGCAAATCCCTGATGCTGATAAATAATTTGCCTAATGGCATTGCTAATATAGTATAGTAGTTGACTTGCCAAGTTAACTGCTCATGAATTGGTATGTAGTTTCTGAACAGCAATAATAGCTTGATTCTGCATCAGAGTGGCTTTTTATAGTTATACACTAAATACTCAAATTCATTTCTTCAGATCGCAAGTTGTGGCACCACTGCTGGTTGTCAGTTAACAGTGAATTACTCAATTAGTTTCATACAGCTTAAATCGGTGCTGCTTCTGAAATGGAGGATATCATCCACCTTCATCCTCTTCTTCCATCTTCTTGGCGCTAGCATTTGCGCAGCCATACTGCAACCTAGATAAAGATTAATTCAGCTGAAAATTTACAGAACAAAAAAGTTACCTTTTAAAGGTACCTAAGAAGATTCACTGTGTGAAGGGCAGTGTCAGTTGAAGAGAAAGTGGAAATAAGAGTAGGGAAGGCAGGGCTCCTTCTTCCTCTCTTCCATCTTCAAAGGCTCCAGCATCCGCACCATTCAGATAAGAACAGCAGGACAAAGCATTGTCCCTCTTATTCACACTGATTAGGAAGTTGAAGAAGCCTGAAATTGAGGCAATTGGGTGCTGCTACTACTTCCTTGTTGCTGTTTAAAAGGATGATGAAGAGAAGTGGTGGGTCTTCTCATAAATATTTCGTCTAGTTCACTTAGCTCAGTTGCCACGGGCATTTTGAAGGGAGTGCACCTGGCTGAATAGTCAACTGTGCTTTTCTTTCTTTTTCAGGGCAGGTGGGGTACAACTGTCATCTTGTGGTATTTACAAGAAAACAGAAATAGAAAACTAACTTTCATTTTACGTGCAGCGTGTCCTTGTGGGATGGACACACACAATTAAGAAATTAGTTCAAAAAAAACATTTTTGCTGATAACCACCTTATTATATTTTCTTTCTGTTGCCTACTTTCAGCCTATGTGCTGCAGAATATTGCACTCCATCCAAAGAGCTAAAATATGAAGTCTGCAGTCCTTGGGGTTGGAGGGAAGTGGAACCTAAATATCCATAAAGAGCCGTGTTTGGTGGATATTTTAAAGACTGGGATTTGGAAATAAGTTTCTCTCCTTCATTTATGAAGAATGATAAGATAGAACTTTTTGGACAGTAGCACATCTGTATTTAAATTTTCTAAACATATATACATTTCTATTTTTTTCTTTATTTTTCTGTGCATGATTTTTAATATATATACATACATGAAATAACTTCCAGGCCTAAATCAGTGCAGATATGCGATATTGCTGGAATGGGGTTATGCTTCCCACACATCTTCGTATGGAGGAGAGAGACAAAGGACACATAACACAGGCTTGGGTTTCATAAGGTTCATGTTTTCAGTCAACATTAAAATCAAATGCTTTGAGTGCTGAAGCACTATGTTGTCTCCCCTTGAGCCCCTAAACTGCTGCCCTCTTGTAGACTCATTGGCTTTAATTTCTGGCAAGTCTCGGCTGTTTTAGCTTTCTTTCCAGCTTCTGCTTCCTCTACCTCCTCTCTGCAATACTTTGGCACTGGAGCACATCAGTCTGGAGATTAGTGACTTCCCCATAAGTACAGAATGAAATTGAAATTATTCCCAAATTGTGATTTTATGGTATAAACAGTACAGTTAAGTTACTGAAAAAAAAGTATTGACTTAAACAGTTTGTTTTCAATCAGGAAAGCTCCCGTTCCCATGTCAATCATATCAAACCTGTGCTATGCTTTAGAAAAGCAAGGGCAGAGGTAGCTCTTTCAACAGCTCTCAGTGGAAGTCTTACTACCCTGATGATGGAAAAGGCTTTGGCTAGAACCCAGGATAGTGCAGCAACATCAGTCTCACCGCCTCCACCGTTTTCCTTCAACAACTACGGGCTGGACTTCAGCAGAACAACTCAACTGCTCATCATGTGTTACAGTTCCAGTACAGATATGGCCCTTGAATTGCTTGAAAGCCTTGGGAAGCTCCAGAATGATAAGTCAAATGCCTCTGCATATGAAGTAAGAAGAGATGTCATGTCATGTAGGTTAGGCCTTGGGACAGACTCAGAATACTCAAAGTTAACTAAATTCCTGTTCTTCTTGTAAAACCTTTTTTATCACAAGAAGAAATTATATACATGACTGTATTAGGTTTACGTGGTAAAGGTTTGGTAGCAGGGGGGCCACAGGGGTGGCTTCTGTGAGAAGATTCCAGAAGCTGCCCCATGTCAGATAAGAGCCAGCTCAAGCCGGCTCCAAAAGGGACCCGCCGCTGGCCAGACCTGAGCCAGTGAGCGATGCTGGTTGTGCCTCTGGGAGAGCAGATCTAAGAAAGGGAAAAAAATGCTGTGCAACAGCAGCTGGGAGAGAGAGGAGCGAGAAACTGATTGACAGCCCTGCAGACACCAAGGTTGATGAAGAAAGAGGGCAGGAGGTGCTGCAGGTGCCGGAGCAGAAGTTCCCCTGCGGCCCGTGGTGAGGCCCATGGTGGAGCAGGCTGTCCCCCTGCAGCCCATGGGGTACCACATGGAGCAGATCTCCACGCTGCAGCCCGTGGAGGAGCCCACGGAGGAGCAGGTGGATGTGGCCTGAAGGAGGCTGCAGCCCATGGAGAGCCCCCGCAGGAGCAGGCTCCGGGCCGGAGCTGCAGCCCATGGAGAGGAGCCCACGCAGGAGCAGGTGATCCGGTGGGAGCTGCCACCTGTGGGGGACCCATGCTGGAGCAGTTTGCTCCTGAAGGATGGACCCCGTGGTACGGACCCATATTGGAGCAGCTCTTGACGAGCTGCAGCCTGTGGGAAGCCCACGCAGGACCCGTTCGGGAAGGACGGCATCCCGTGGGAGGGACCCCACGCTGGGGCAGAGGCAGAGTGACCACGAAGGAGCGGCAGAGACAAAGCGATATGGGCTGACCGCAGCCCCCATTCCCCGTTCCCCTGCACCGCTCGGGGGGAGGAGGTAGAAGAGGGTGGGTGAGGGGAAGGTGTTTGTAGTTTGCTTTTAGTTTCTCACTGCTCTAGTCTGCTGGTGATAGTAATAAATTATCTTAATCTCCCTATGCTGAGTCTGTTTTGCCCGTGATGGTAATTGGTGAGCAACCTCCTTGTCCTTCCCTCAACCCCTGAGCCCTTTTCTATCGCATTTTCTCCCCCTCTTCCATCAAGGAGGGGGAGTGAGTGAGCGGTTGTGGTGGAGTTTGGCTGCCCAGCAGGGTAAAACCAGCACAATGAGCTAGAGCAGAGGATATGGAAAGTCAGGAATGGAAATGAAGAGACAGGCTAACTTCTTTATCCCTCTTTTTGAAAGTAATAAATTCAGATTTTAGTTACAAAGTCCATACTCTTCCAGCCCAGCTGTTGTACTTCTCACACAATGGAGAAACACTATATAAAGAACTTTGTGTTATAATAGAATTTCTCTTTCACTTAACTTAGGTTTTCTTCTAAAACAGCTCCTGGTTCAGCACTTCATGTAAAATCAAAGGAGCCAGGTGCTTAAGAATTGCTGTGGCTGAACTGGGAGGGCAGCATCATATTTTTTCTCTTAAATGCAGCCATGGATGCCTCACACATAATTGACATCTTTTAAAGTTTATTTCACTTAAAATTGTAAAAATCCCTTCATTTTGCTCATCTTTTCTCCAGATAGATTTTTAAAGTTTTGTATCTATCATGCTAGGAAAAAAATCAGAAACAGCTAATTAGTAAATATGGTGACACTTATATTAAACGTGATTATTTAACTGATACTAAACTCTGTTTTCACACACATTTTATTTTCCTACTTTAGTGAATCTACCTATAATCTAAAAACATGTCTTAACTTTATACTTATGAAACCTCCGTTAACACTATGGGATTATTCATGTATAAAGTTCTGCACACGGATAACTGGAGGAACATGGCTTAAGAATGCAAACAGTTCCTGTTAGAGACTGTATTTGTTGTCTGCTGGACATACAATTCCAGTTAACATATGACATACTGATGGGGGAATCTAAGTGCTACCACAGTAAGATTTTTTTTTTAATTATTTATAGCTGAGGTTAGCCATAAAATTAAGTTTTAAGGAAATAATAGCACCTGGATTTAAAGTGGCTAACAAGGTTTAAGAGAAAAATCAGAAATTTTAAATGGCCCTTCTCATGAACTTGGGTGTGTTTTTCAGTGGCAAAAGGGCCGTACAGACTATATTCCCACTTCTTTCTACAAAGCCCAAATCTGATATTCTTTAACATTCACAGTATGATATTTGTTGATGAAAGAACAAAGGGAACAACATTCTGTACTTGAAAAGCAACCCAGCTTTCACAGGAATGGGATTTCTAGTCTGAAGGAAAAGGAAAATCTGAGCCCTGATGAAAAAATGAGCATCAGGGCTGAACAGTATCCAACTTGTAGGTGAAGAACTTTAAACATCCTGTCCTGCCCTATATATTCCTGAAGCTTGGCTGTAATGCTTGAAAAACCTTTCTAGTAGTCAATCAGTCAGCAGGAGAATCTGCAGTTTCGAGTTGGTTGTCAAACCTACCTTGTTAGAGGGACAGGATAATTGCCCTGGAATAGAGACTGCAAGACTCAAGAGTGAGTGGGACAGTTTAGCCTAGTGAAAACATCTTGCACAGAAGAGGGCCTTGCAGCTTTTTAAAGCTGGGGCACTTGGTACTGCTGTCAGCAGGTACCTATTTTACTTCAGATTTATAGTGTAGAGTGCTATCCTGATTGGTGTTTATGTCCTTTCATTTAAAATACAACATGGAATCCTCCTCAGGAGGAAGAGTTGTTCTCCTGCTTCTAATCCGTTAGCTGGCAAGTTACAGCCTTCACCAGAGAAAAGCTAGTTTCTGTTTAAAGTGATAGACCATGTCTGTATTCACGTTGTAGGATATATACAGGCCCTATTACTCAAGATCAGAGAATTTTTCCCCATTTGTGTAAGCTATGAGTCAGGGAGTGCCCCAGACCAGTTTCTCTCAGTGACACCGCTGAGATGGAGAGGCCTGCTACAGTGAATTTCAAACAGGTAATAAGTTGCTTTCTGTTTATTAGACACTCAAGATGTGCATGTGCCTCTACAAGTCTTCTCCAAAGACTGCTTTTCACTCAGCACGACTTAAGAAGTCTGGCTCCTGTCCTCTCCTGTGCAAACAAGGAGACTTAACTGCCTTAGAAGATGATGTGTTTCTGATAAATGTTAAATCCATCATTATTTTAGAACAAGAGATCAGGAGCTTGAACGGCAGAATTACAGGCTCAGAAGGTTATGAAGTCATTGTTGGACTCAGAAGTCTACAGCCACAGTGAATAGGCAGGAGCTGGGCACTGGCAAAAGCTTTAACCACTGAATCAATTAGAAGCCGTTCTTCTAAAAAGTCCTTTGAGGAAGCTGCTCTAACCCTCACTATATCAAGACTTCTTAAGCACATGAGATTACCAAGGAGGATCATTGGCAAGTGAAATAGAGCAACAAGGTGTCATCTCCAGCACTGTTTCACCTGATAAATGCCTACATGAAGTGACTTCAAACATACTACCTTTTTTATCTTCGGCACTGATGAGGCTTGGAGTACTGTGTGTTCCTCAGACACTGATGGTGGATAGGACTCAACATGGATAGGACTACTCTGCTTATATCCATAGCTAGCACCTGAGAAGGTCTCCTTAGTCTCCCTCTCCACTCCTAACCTCATCAGAGGTGATGAAGATAGCACCTGTCACAACAGGCCTTGTCACCACAGCATGTTTCTAGCCTCCTCACACTCATATCACATTTCTCCTCAGGTTATGTTATGAGCCCTTTGCATCAGGGTCACAGTATTTCTCAGTGCTATATCTGTGTTGAAGGAGGCTTCTCCCTGAGATTCCCTGTGGCAGGTGATAAGGATATTCAGATCTTGAAGGCCAAGTGAGGTTTCTGGTGTCAAGACAGTAGAAGTGCAACTCATTCTAGGGAACACTGGGTTCCAGACACTTATCAGCACTTGAAGTGTGGATTTAGTGCAAAAAAAAATCCAGTGACAATTTCTTGACAGGTGATTGCTAAGTCAACTATGGGAAGTGCTCTACTGGACCTATTACTCGTAAACAAACTGACTAGGGATGTGAAGGTTGAGGGCAGCTTTGGCTGTGATGATCATGAGATAGTATAGTTTAAAATTCTGAGAGAAGTGAGCAAAGCAAATAGTAAAGTTGGAAGCCTGGAGTTCTGGAGCGCGAATTTCAGACTGATCAGAGATCTGCTTGTCAGGATGCCATGGGAAACTGCCCTGGAGGTCAAGAAGTCCTGGGACAACTAATTGATCTTCAAGAACAGCCTCCTCAGAACACAGAAATGATCCATCCTAAATCACAGACAGTTAAAGAAATGTGGTACAAGGCCTGTATGGATGGATGAACAGGACATTCTTGACTGACCTCAAACACAAAGGAGAAGTATGCAGAAGGTAAAAACAGGACCAGGACTACCTGGATGGAATATACAGACATTGCCCAAGTCTTCAGGGAGGGAATCAGGGAATTCGCCAAAGCTCAGCTGGTGTTGCGATAGCTCAGGATGTGAAGGGCAAAAAAAAAAGGGCTTCAGTAAGCGTGTTGGCATCAAAAAGGAAGCCTAAGGAAAATGTGGGCCAAATATTTTGTATCGGGGGACCTAGAGACAAAAAGTGTAGAGATGGATGAGGTATTCAGTGTCTTTTCTGCCTTTTGTTTCATTTTGTTTTGTTTTACTGGTAAGACAACCTCAATCCTGAGGCTAATAGCAGAATCTGTGGGAATGCAGCCGTAGCCACAGCAGAGAAAGAGTGAGCACTTAAGCCAACTGGACATACACAAGTTCATGGGAACAGATGGGATGCATCCAAGGGTGCTAAGGAAGCTAAACATGTTACTGTGAGTCTGCTTACCATCGACTTTAGCAGGTTGTGGTCATTGAGGAGGTCCCTGATTTATAGAAGAAAAAGGGAAATGTCATACTCATCTTCAAGACAGTTGAGAGAGATGATCCAGGGAACTACAGACTAAGCAGTCTATCCTCAGTCCCCTGGAAGATTTCCTGCTGGAAACCATTTCTGAGCTCATGAAGGGTGAGAAGGTGATTAGATGCAGGCAGCATGACTTTATGAAAAAGCAAACTGTCCCTGATCAATCTGATTGACTTTCAAGGTAAGGTGACTGGCTCTGTGGAGAAGAGTAGTGAATATTGTTTATCCTGACTTCAGTATAGCTTTTCCCAAGGTCTTTGGTATTTTCCTAACAGCCAAAATGGTGAGATATGGACAGGATAAGCAAATGATAAGGTGGATGGAAAATTGGCTGAACTGCCAGGCTAAACGGGTTGCGATCAGCAGTACAAAGTCCAACTGACAGCTGGTTGCTAGTTGCGGTCCCCGTCAGGGACTGATTCTGGGGCTAATGCTGTTTGATGTCTTCATTGTTAATGATCTGGACTACGGGAGAGAGTGCACTGTCAGCATATTTATGGGTGATACCAGCCTGCAGGGGAACAGTTGATATGCTAGAGGGCAGGGCTCTTATTCACAGGGACCAGGAAAAGCTAGAGGAATGGATTGCCAGGAGCTTCACCAAGCTCAGCAAAGGCAAATGCAAAGTCCGGTGTTGGGCATGGAATAACCCCTTGCAGCTGCACAAGCTGGAGATCAGCTGTCTAAAGAGCAGCTTTGCAGAAAGGGACCTGGGGTCCTTGTGGCCATGGTAAGTGTGAGTCAGCAGCTGAGACAAACAAGGCCAACCCCAATCTGGACTATGTTATCAAGATCTATGACCAGCAGGTCCACAGAAATAATTATTCCCCTCTATTTGACACTTGTGAGACTGTTTCTGGTGTACTGTTTTTGGAAAGACGTTGACATGGTGGTGTGAATGCAGCAGAGGGTCACCAAGATCACACAGGCTGGAGCACAAGTATATGAGGAAAGCTTGGTAGAAGGGATATAGAGAAGAGATTCAGGCTTTTCTAGGAGGTGCAAGATGATAGAAGAGCCAGTGGAGACAAGTTGCAACACTGGAAATTCTGCAGGAAAAATATTTTCACCATGAGGGCAGTCAAATGCTGGAACAGGTTTCTAGTAGATTTGGAGCCTACATACTTGGAGATAATGCAAAACCCAACTGAGCAACCTGCTTTAGTTAGAGGTACTTTGAATGAGAAGTTGGACTGGATGACCTCCTGAGATCACTTCCAACTTGTCCATCAGAGGGACAAGGCAGAGAAGAGCAGACGGCAATGGTTTGCCACTGCTAATGTGCTAGATCCCCTGTGCTCTCAGAGAGCTCAAGTGTCAAAGGCGAGGCACCTCCACATTTCAATACCAAAAGATGACAGCTGACTTTACATTATGAAGACCGCATCTTTCAATGTAGAATGCTAAAACCTGACTTTTTGAATCTCTTTTTGAATCTGGCTCTTAATACTGAACTTTGAAAAGCATGGCTCTGTATTCAAAGAGTTCCTGTTTCTCTACTGAAGACATGAAAGACCTAAGAGTATGATTAATCAGGATTAGTTTGAGGGACATTCGCCTTTCTATTGTCCTCAGACGAGACAGTAGAAAGTGGCAGATGGGTTGGAGTAGCCCTGTCCTTTTCAGGACTGTAAATTGCTGTTTTTCTTTGTGGGTTTCTTATCTGCTTAATAGTTAATGCATACTTGTCTGTTGATAGCTAGTGTGCATGACTGCAGGTGGCACCTATTTGGAGTTAGATCATAGTTGTCCTCTAACTGGTGATAATTCCCATGTTCCAAACACTGTGCTTAACTTCAGCATTAGCAAAACTGTATGAGAATGTGTTGCTGTACTCACAATGCTCTGCAGAGCTGTGTATGGAGCTGTGCATTACAAGAATAGTATAAAATGAAAAGCTGACTTTTATCAGTCAGCTTATTTCTTTCTGTTAAAAAGTATGCAGATTCTAAACAGTGCTTGGAAAAAATGTCAGCTATCTCCTTACGGTTGTGATCAAATTCTATACATTTTAGAAGAAACAGTATGAATCTATTTCGTGTCCCATGAAAATTTTAATGTACGTGATACATATTTTAATGGAATATATGACTTTTCTTTCTCCTGGTGTAATCATTGACAATTTTGCAAAATAGATACAGATCTCTGATTTGGCAGCAGCTTCCACTGGTATAGGTAACAGGAGAAATATAAGGGAGTGGGTAATTGCAACCCTTAAGTAAAATGTGCAGCATATTTTTAACCTTTTTGTATCTAGAAAGCATTACTTGGATTTTGTCTTAAATCTAGCATTCCATCATTAGTTTGATAAAAAATAGGCTCTGTTTATGTGACAAAATAGTTAGAATATAAACCATCTTCTCATTTCCTCAGTAGTATGTTAAGAAATCCACACACTGGCTTATATTTGATCAGAAATATTGGGAAGGGGAAAATGGGATTTTCCAAATGGGAAAAGAAGAAAATATTTATCAGCTTTCAACACTTGGATTAAATTATATCATGCCCTGTAAGAAAAAATATATGGCTGCTCAGTCTTGTTTTAGAAGAGGGTCTATGATCCGAAACAGCGTAACAGTTTCAGCGCATCTAATAAAAGCGTCACTCTTGCTGGTCACAAGAATATGTTTGCACAAAAGAAGCTGTAACTAATGAGTTTCTTTTTCCTTAGTTAAGAAAATAATTTCTGTTTAAATATCTGAAAATTCAAGATCTGCATGTTTTTTAAGCTGTAGTTTAAAGCCCATGATACAATCTGAAAACTTTCAAACACATAATCTGCCTAATGTGCCAGGACTTAGATTACATAAAAAGACTTCGTTGGTTCATGGTCAATGAATTTATGTGAATATAAATGGTATATATATGGTATGTATATACACAGTATAAAACATCATTTTAATAAAATAGCACCATAGCAACTGGAGATTAAAAAAAAAACAACAAAAACAAACAAACAAAAACCCCCAATCATTCCTTTCCACTTTTTTTTTCTTTTTTTTCTTTTTTTCTCCCGTTTTTAGTTAATGCCTATTTAGGGTACATTATCTCAGTATAATTTCTGCCTTGGTGATCTCTCTGTAGGATCATCAATAGTTCCTCTACAATGAGAACTGGAAGAGAGTCTATATTAGGTACTGGTTTACTTGATCATGTCCAGGAATATCCCTAGCCTTCAGTCAAACTCATTGAATTTCTCTCCTGTTTTGGAGTGCGTAGAGGCAGCTGATAGTCCTGGAGTCATAGTCAATGGGGATCTAGTCAAAACAGTCAATATTGTCCAGAAAGCAAGTCAACTCATTTTAAAGCGGGCATCTACTTTTAGTCAGATGAATCACTCTCTAGACTCCATTGATGTAGATACGTCAAGCTGATGAGATGGATCCCACCCTTACATTCCCTAGATGTTTCTGCTCATTTGTTTCAGAGTGAACTGAAGCACATAAAAAAGAAGTTGGTCTTGCAGTTTGCATTGCAGTTGCAATTGTGACTACTACAGCTCAGCCTTACTGAGATAGCTGTAAGTCGCCAGCTTAGCATTACCAGCTGCATACGTGAACTCTCCTGTACATGAAGTCTTCATGCTCCATACATGAGCCTCTTTCAGCATTTAAATGCAACACCTTCCTTTGGTATTTTTACTAAAAACTGATTTTAATAAAAGGCATATTTACACTTTAGAAAGCTTTCTAAATAGCCCCAGAACTTTTAAACCAAATTGGCCAATTGATTCTAAAACAAAGAAAGAAACGAACAAAAAACAATTATGCTAGATACACTTCCAGTTACTTGGGAAACATTGAGGTCTGAACCGTTCCACTTCCAATATGACTTGACTTCCCTGACTGACTCATCCAACTGTGCCATTTTGGTTCCATAGGGTTTTGGTACTTTTTGACACCTTCTAGAATGCATTGCTTCCAAATGTTGTAAGAAGCCTACCAGATATATATCAAATATAAATTCTGATTCAAGATGCTAAATTCTGTCTAGGATGTGAATTTGTTTACTATCATATGAAAGGAGAAACAGCCTCATCTTGCTGTTCTGGACCTCCTACCATTATGCCCCTTCTAAAGAAGAGAGAGAAACATCTAACCATTGGGTCGATGCTGTGAATATGCTTTAGATAAAAGAGAGAGAGGAAATATAATCCTGATGGGTCAACATTCATAGGAAAGGGTGAAGCAATGCTGAACTTCTAAGCCCTTTGGCTTATTCTCTGTCAATTTCTCCAAACTCTGTGCCCTTTTTTTGTGCTTTTCCCTCATCTCAACTGGGTTATTTGTCTAATGCCCAATTCCATGTCTATGTCTACCCTAATGAGCTGCTGGCGGGTAGGGGAAAATGATGAAAGAATGGATGACCCAGAGCAGTGGCTGGCAGTTTGTAGGTCCTTACAGCAACCACCAGTGCCCTTTTTCATCACAGATGGGGTAGCCCTTAAAGTCTTTACCTTGCAGATTGGAAAAGTGCCATGAGCATGCAGAGGCAGTATAAGCAGATAACCTGTACTGAGTATTGTTTGCTTTGCATGAATAGAAGAAGAAATTAGCAACAGCATGAAATTTAAGGAATTGCTTTCCTGTACTTTTTTGTTAATTATCTCTGGAGTAGCGTGACATCTGGATGGGAACTTCTCTTTTCTCTTGAGATGTCTCAAGTGTCAGGTCATGACAGGAACGCTTCCACTCCCACTTACTCCAAGACTGAAATCCTTGAGACTGGTTATTTCTTCCACTGATCCGTATCCCTCTGCATAATTCTGGATGCCCTTTGCCTGAAGGAAGTCACAGCCCCACGTGAGGTGCTGAGGCTTCCTCAGCAGTGTGGGAGGAGGAGTGGGAGGGCATTTCACAGAAACCTCTGATCAGGAAGCTGCCTGAGCAAGCTGGTGGGGAATGGCTGCATTCCAGGGGAGTTCCCTAATTGCTGTGCCACTGGGGCATGCGGGGGAGCACATTCCGGCTGGTGCCAAACGCTCTTGTCTCTAGCTACCTTTGCCAAAGCCCTGGCCGAGCGGATGTGCTTGAGGAATGGCTTGCCCCCGCAGGTGAGGCAGGGAGGGGACTTCCTGTTGTGAGAATCCATTTCAGGCTTCAGGGGTGAGCTATAAGGTTTCAAGCTATGTCAAATCATGACGCTAGAATTCCTTGCCTTACGGCAAAATTTTAGGTTCACAGAGACATAAGTGATCTAGTGCCAATAGGTCTCCCAACTGGTGAACCTCTGCAGTGCCTTTGAACATCCAAGAGCTGGTGCCAGATAGCAAGAATGTGTGGTATCTCAGTGTTGTGCCCAGAATAACAGGCTAAAGCAGTTTTTACGCTTGCAGGGTTTTTTTTTTTCCCCACTGTGTGAATTTAATAATCTGATATTGTACCTGTGACAAGCTGATGTGCTACTTACCTCTTCCCTGGCCATTAGCTAATTACAATTTGAAAAATGTTGTACGGTGTCCTTAACCTGGGTTTTATAATAAGTAAACATTACATCCTGTTTACACTATGACATTCAGTAAAACACAAATATTGATGATTTGTCCAACATTTTGTTTTTTTATTACATGCACACGACATATTTAAAGATAATTTCATTAAAACAATTTGTTACTATGATTTAAGCAAAACTGCAGAGGTTCTTTGTCCACAATTTTGTCTGCTTTAGGAATTTGTCCCATTCCCAGGAATAGATTGAAAGCTAGAAAAAATGGCATGGAACGTGAGTTGCATCTTCTTTGCTGACTGTCCGTCTATATCCTTAGGGAATTAATTTTATGAAGATAGCAGCTTGCTTACACCAAGTAAATATTTTTATGGGCAAAACTATTATATACATAGGAAAAAAGGCATGCCAAGTGCCAGTGTTTAAAAAATAAAGTCAAATTCAAGTAGGAGAGGCATAATCAATTTTTAATTGTGACTATCAATAGTATATCCATCTTCAAATCAAAATGTCAAATAGAAATTATCACAGGTATTACTGAAAGAGATCCTATGGTGTTTGTTAGCTGTGACACCAAAATAGATAACCTAGCGGCTTCTTCTAACTCCAGAAGCTTTGGCTGCACATCCAATGAATAGCTATTAAAAGGAGAAAATTCTCACAGCAAACTAGGTTTTCCTTGCTGTGCTGTATGTGGCTACACTCTACTAGCTGGACCAGATGGAATAACTAATAACAGTAGGCTGTTATCCTCACATGGCAAGCTTCAGTTTTGGTGAGATGCATGCATTTTCTGACAGCAGATAAATCTTGGGGTTGAGATGCCTTTTCTACCCTTTTCCACCAACTGTGTATTCATCTGCCCTATTCTTCCCAACTTTTGCCAGTCTGATCTAATCTCTGTCTGTGGTTCTGTCCTATTCCCATCCTCCTCAAGTAGCCAATCCCAATTTATTTTTTCAGGTTATTTTTCAGGTTATTGATCTGGGCCCTAATTTTTCTTGCGTTTTTGTTTTTTGTTTGTTTTGATTGTTTGTTTGTTTTAGTAAATCCTTGTCCTAGGAGCTGAAGGATCCAGTCTTCTTTACAATCACTTCCATTTCCTCCAGTAACATTCCAGTCCTTATCTCTATTCTTACCTAGCCAAACCAAGCTGATTTCCTCTTTGCTCATTATCCTATCTATCTCCTTCCTCCTGCTCCAACCTCTAGCCTGTCTTAGGAGCCATGTTTCAGGTCTTACCACAGCTGACTTGTCAGGCTAGTCACCATTTGCTCCATAGAGCATCTCTTCATGATATTTTATGCCGTTTTGTCTCCTTTCCGCTATCCTTCACTGATCACATTATGTACTGTACTTTTAGTATCTAATTCAGCTATGAGAGAAGGCAGGAGAGGCCATATTAAGAACCCAATGTTGGATAATTGATAGGAGGAATAGCTTCCAAAGTTTCTGTATAATCACTAGAAAAAACGTAAACTCCTTTGAAGAGGTGATACACAACAATGAAGACAGCCGCTTGGAGCAGACAGTGTGAGCACCCCTTAGTATTAAAGTTGTCAGAGTAACTGTAAGCAAATATGGCACTTCCTCAATAGACTGAGGCACCTTCTTAAGGCTAGCCTACTGCTGAAAATTTGTGGTATTATTCCTGAGATCTTCAGTATTCAGCCTAACCTGAATTACCGGACGAATGCATTTACTAATAGTGATTGTATAAAATGTTGTCTGCTAGAGAAGTTTTTCAATTTTATGCAAATATAAATACCAGTACCCTCTTATTTATTTATGACTGAAATCTTAGAGTCACAACCATACCTCTTTGCAGTGTAATTGGTATCGTCATTGGTGACACAAGCAGTAGTCCTCTGGGAATGAATAAATAGACTGGCCTTGTGTCTCGCATAATAAATATGCTAAGTAATTCTTGAGTGACTCCACCTAAGTATGATAGAATTTAGTTCTTGAGTCACTGTAACAGCTAAATAAATGACAATGTGTTGAATGTCAGGATCCAGCTCTCAAAACTATGTTTTCTCTTGGGAAAAGAGTAGAGCAGTTAAATAAAAGAGTACAGAAAAGAAGAAAGAGAGTAGATGTTTTCACCAGCGTGTCTCATTTAAAGCTTTAATAAGTTTTAATTAATCAGGAGATCTAAAATCAATATAGCATGGTAGTATGCAATAAGGTGTTGCTTACATAGCTCACAACTAGTGAGGAAACTGTTTAGCCTGGTCTCTTAAAGAAGTAAGGCTTGTGAAATCATGCTGTTCACCCGTCTGGATCAGCCCACTCCCTGAAAACAGCATTGGGGCAGTTTCAAACATGCACCGTGAGTAGAGGTCTCACAGATACTAAGTTTCTAGAGGCTGTGTAGAATAGCTGGCGAGGTGGATTTATGCTGGGAGCTGTTCTGCGGGAGTCAACAGAACTAGCTGTAAAATCACAGCCTAACCCTGAATCCACTGTTAAAAACCGCACCTGCTATGCTTGGCCCAGTCACTGTGTCCTCCTGCTTCTTCTTACCCATCTATTCCAGCTGTCACCCGGAGGCTCTTACCTGGGAAGCTTCCTTGCTCTTGTTTTTATGTGTTTGGGTATATGCTCTTACAGTCAGATAAATCCCACTGAGGGAAAGGCTTTGTAGGAATTTCGCTCTTACTGGACACCGGAAAATCCATGTAAATCTTATGACCAAAGAAAACCTGAATCAGAGTTTGTACCTTCTAAGACGTTAAGTCAATCAGGCTTAAAACACAGATCCAACGGAAAACAAGTTTCTTTAGATTGATTTTCACTAAACTGTGTTTTAATTAATCTAAATTTCAACTTTTGTTTCCAGCAGGACAATTTACTATGCACTAGAATGACAGCTTTGGTATCCTTCTCCTGGGAGATGATCAGCTTCATTATTTAAACAATCAGATGAAGTCTAGGACTAGCAAATCTTAATTTTATACTGAATTAGAATACCATGTCCAGTTTTAGATACCACACTAAGAAAGAAGTGAATGAGCTGGAGACAGTCCAAAGGACACTGACAAGAAAGATCAGATGTGTAGAAATTATAACCTAAAAGAAAAAAATTGAATAAATTATGTTAGTTTAGTCTGACACAGAAGAGAGAGAGCGAAGACATTATAACACAAGAAGTTGCTCCAAGGAGGAAGAGAATTTCCCTTGCCTGTGTTTGATGGAACAAGAACTAATAGGCATAAATTACAGCAAGAAAGATTTATTTTAGAAATTACAGAAAACTTTAATGGTGAGGATAGGGAATAGATTGCTTGGCAAGCTTGTGGAGTTTCCACCTCCACTGGAGATCTGTAAGATCAGAGTACTTGAATAACTGCTTCCTGCAGGAAGGAGGATGGATTAGGTGTCTTCTAGAGGTCCCTCCTAGCTCTACTGTATATTTTACTGTAGTAGTAAGACTGTAGTTTGAAAGATAGGCTTTCTATATTCTTCTTATGCTGTCTCATCATTGTCTTCAAGCAGTGATAAAATCCTTCTGTAGAAAAGAGAGTAAACAATGCTATTACTCCTGTGATCTTGTAATGAAAAATGGAAATACGTCTTGGAATAAAGTACTTTTTGATATACCTTCATTTAGATAATTGCGCAGAAGTACTTGGAAAGTTGGCTGTAATAGAGGAAAAACATATAATGTGATAAAATTCATTTGTTTAAAATTACTTTTTCAGCACCTGTTACTGTTTTACTGAATGATATCACTGTAGATCACTCATGTGGGAACTTCAGAAATCAATTGAATGAAATTGCCCTAATTGCATTCAGAATACTAAATATAGTTTTAGATTTTTATATTATCATTCCTTCTGTTTCAAAGATTTCATTTAAATGGAAATATTAGAAGTAGCACTTTAGTTCTCAAAAAGTATATGTATCATGTGAAATCCATTTTAAAAAAAAAAATTAAGGATAACGTGTACACATTTCAGAGGGAACTTTAAAAATCTCTATTACCGTCTTTGCAGCTGAATCCTCCAGAATCAAATGGATGGGCTGTGGAGGCTGACTCCAGACTTACAAATCACTGTTCTTGAAGACATACTCCTGACACAGAGCTTTGAATATGTTTGTTTAAATCTGGACAGTCTTTATTGTTTGCATTATAACTTGAATGCAGCTTGTCTGCATTTCTGTTATATGGCTGGGGCATAGCACTTTTACTGCAGGATGTCACACAAATTTGACTCAATTAATCTATTTGTTGAATATTAGAGTTTAAATAGTTTAGTCTGTTCAGCTGTTGGAAGTCTTCTTCCAGCAGAACCAGGATCAAACAAATTGGTTTAAATTCAGCACAGCAACGTCCACCTCAAGGCACCTTTGCCAGCTACCTGGATCCTCTTTCCCTTTTAGCTACTTAGACTTCAGGATGGCTTGTTCCTCGTGGATCTAACTCTTAAGAACATATGTTCACATGAAAAACACATAAAAATGACAAGTTTAATGAACAGTCAAGTTTTTAATTGAGAAGCTCAAAATGAAATGGATAGTTGTAAGAATCAAGAATCCCGACAAATTTTTGTGGCATTTTTAAAACCAGCACCTCTATTCTGGGCATTCACGTTCTCTAATGGAGAAGAGGCACATATTCAAAATGGTTTTACAGGTACATTTCCTTACATTGAATAGACACAATGGATTTTAAACAGTTTCATAGCAACGGATGGTTCATGATGGCCATTAACCTAGATAAGTGAGTATCAGTTTGGTGCATCCTTAATGGTCCATAATGGTCTGTGGGTAAAAAATTCTTTCCCTTCATCTGTTCCTAAGAGTTTTGTTGTATTTTTTTTTTCAAGATTTTGTTTTACAAAACAGGTTCATGTGAATTTTTGCATTCGGGGGAAAAAAAAAAAAACAATCAAAAGCAAGGGCTTTATGGTAAGAGTGTTTACCACAAAAGAGATTTATGTTTCTCTGGAATGTAGTACCCACAGCATATCCTAGCAGGTAATCAAAGCTTTTTTCTAAAGTCGAATATGTACCTTGACATCAGCTAAGAATGCATTCCTAAGTAGTAAAGATTTTCAGATGCCTGTTGATATAACTACTGAAACTGAGTCAGCTGGACTTCAGAAAGGTGGCCTGATCTTTGGTTTCTAGTGCGCAGTTCCTTCATGCTGCTGGGGCATACCCTGTCACTTCTGCAAGAGAGAGCTCCCTGCCCACAAAATACTGCTAACACCAGGGCAGAGGAGGAAAGCACTGTGACACCTGATTGATGGAGCCGGTGCCAAGCCCTGGGAAGGGCAGGACCCAAGTGCTCCAGGAAGCGCGGCGCTGGGATTGAAGGATTAGTGCCGGGGTGCTGTCGCCCCGAGCCGCGGGCGGTGCGGCGCCGGAGTGGCTGTGCCGGCAGAGACTCCTAGCGGAGGTGCGGCGCTGGCTGCGGGAGGAAGACAGTAAATCTTGGAGGGAATTACACCACCTCTGCTAGTGACATAAGTTTGGCAAAAGTACCTCACCCACCCGGCTCACGGAGACAAAAGCGGCAGAGCGGTTGTGTCAGCACGGCGTGTACTCTGGGGCTTGCGATTTCCCTGCCCCACACACGTGCCTTACACGACACAGGCGTGTAGGAAGAGCCTAGCAGCGCATGCGTGGGCTTAGGTCTGTGCCCCGGACTCTCCTAGGCTTTACTAAATAGTAGCATAAAACTGTGTTTTGAAAATACCGCTTTAATATACTGTGATGTGCTGCATGCTATGTCAGTCTGTTTGTATGTGGTGCGTATTTGCATGAACCTTAATGAGACTGACAAAAGTAAGAGGCAAGTTTTAAAGAAAATTGGATTAAAAGGCTTAATTCTCCACGGTTAAAGACTTTAAATTTTAATTAAGTCTTGAGTCTGAGACAAATGACTTAGAGTGGATGTTTAAAATGGCTAAAATTTAAAACTAAACATGTGTATCTAATGTGCGTTATCACCGATGTATTTGCATAGCAGCAATTCCTGGCAGTATGTACATTAAAATGACAGATTTCAAAAGACAGCGTAGGCCTTGCCCAAAGCTCAGGATTAGGGTTCGCTGTGTGTTTTGGCCCAGCTGTACCTCGGCTGGTATCCTGCGCTGGTGCAAACCCAAAGGCCTGTGTGCAAACTGCTGTACAACACCCTTAATGAACTGCATTGTTCGTTATGTTCACAAAGATGGGGCACTGCACTTCTAACTCCAGCCTTGCTTTAAGTGCAGGCAGGCAAAAGGCTCTTCTATTCTCTGTTATCTGCCTGAAATACGATCTTTACAGAAAAAACATGGAAAAGGTGGTTTGGATTCCTGTCTGTTAGTCCTCTTGCCTGTTGTCACAAGGCCTCCTGGCCTCAGGACTTCATAAATACTTTAAAATCTGTGGATTTTTCCCCCAAATTTTCCTCCTTTGGGGTTTCTTTTCCACATGGCTCCTATAGGTCTGATGGACTTTGCATTAGCCGAAAGATACCACTTACGGGCAGTGGAACTGACAAACCCTGGATCCTTTCAGATAGCTCCCACCATACTGAAGCTACTCCTCACACAGGGTTCTTCTCATGGGTATTTCACGTAGGGTATCTTCTCACACACAGGTTTATCTGCTTGCCTGGGAAAGAAATGGGTTTGGAGCTACATGTGTGTCGTCTGTGGGGGCAAGTTTTGGGTGCTGATTGTCCAGCTGCTGCCAAAGTGAGTGGAAGGCTGAATGGTAGGTAATTCCCCGTGTGTGCGGCAGTATGTGCCTGGGGTAATTCTTTTTTCTCTCAGCTACTTACTGGTCACTATTCATACGTGCTAACCACGCAGCAGGTGCTGGTACCAGCCATCATGTACCCGGGAGTGAGCGGGTAGCTCAGCTTGGGAAGCTGCCTGTAGTGGACATTTTGTTGGTTGTCACAAGATGATGAGGGATTGTCTTGGCCCAGCAAAAGGTATTTGCATTTGTTAATTGGAGAAATGGCAATAAAACCTTGTAAACATTAATTTCTTGGATTTGCATACCTATAGAGGATCAGGAGAATGCTTCAGTGATAAACAATAAGAAACTTCGAATAATACATTTTTGAATTTATGCGGTTTTGACTACAATTTTAATAACCTTAGTGAAGCCATCATAATTCTAAAAGGATGTTAGAGTTTATATGCAAGTTTGTTGTGACCTTCAGACATGACTAATATAGAACTATGCGAACATAAATTAATTTATGTTTGACTAATAAAGTAAGATATTCTGGAAGAGCTATGAAATACACAAATATATAAGCTAAACAGTTTGAGTTTTGGTATGCTTATGAAATAATTCTTCAGACTCTTTTCCAACATGACACTTCTACTTTCTGTGTGTCAACTTGTCCTGTCAGGGCAAAGATGCTGTATCTGTAATAGGGATAAGAAACCTCTAGCAATGTCTTGCTTTCAGTCTACTTTAGGAGTTATTTTTGGTATGACCAGTCAAACGTGAGACTAGCAGAGGTAGCAAGTGTCCATTAAACTTCATCCAATCTCAGCTGAATCTGGTGGTGAAAAGTCTTTAACATCTCTAAGAGTTCCACCGTTCTTCTAGATTTAGTTGAAATTGTCCAACAGGTTGAAAAATTACCAGGGAAAGCGGGGTAATAGTTCAGTGAATTGATAGTGAGACTGCATAAGCCTCATTTCCTTAGGACATTATACAACGAATTGAAGAGCCTGCTGGATGTGGGCATCTTCAATAGTTAACAATATAGATGTTTTGCTTCAGTTGTTAATGTTACTGCCACTTTGTGGGAAAAAAAATTCAATTTGCTTAACAGAAAAATATTAATCAGTCTTCCTCATGTGTGGCTTCTTGTTTAGAAAACTTGTAAAAGTTAAACCAAATATATTCTACCTCATGTTGGCTGTGGTTAGCATTTCTGATCAGAACATCCAGTTCTTTCTTCTCTCTTTCCTTTTAAAATTATGTTTTTATTTCAACGGTACTTTCTAGCAGCAGGCAAAGCTGCTGTTACACTCTACCCAGCTGTGAAATCAATATGATTTTCATTACAAAGATAACAGAAACTCTCTTAGAAAGACTGTGAATTGCCAAAGGTCAAATAACAGTCAGTGGCAGAGCTTAGAATTTAGATGTCCTAATTAAAAAATCTCGTGGTATAAATATATTAATGAAATGCACCCTGAGAAATGTTTGCATTTAAGATGGCAACACTTTTACACTATTACATTGTTTCTTTAATTACTGTAGTGCATGTAAGTCACATCAAAATCTTGCAAGTCTTTCTCCACTATATGACCATTTCTTATAAAATAGGTGCTCAGTTCCAGTTTCTTTTTTTAATTCACAATTATTTCAGCATGATTGGATCAGAAAGAGTAACAGTCACAGAACAGAGAACGTATCTGGTAAGATTTCTGTCATATTGGACTCTAAAAATTACACATAAACTGAATGAATGAGTACATCAGTTATTTCTGATATATGACTTCATTAAAAACAAGAGGAAGTGCACAGTCAGACTGAAAGCAGCACTTGAATCTTTCAGCCAGAGCAACCACTTCTATTTTATTTAAAATCAGCATTTTAAAACAAATGTTATTTCACTTCTGACGATTTCTGTGATCTTTTTCTTGTTAAACCCTAGTTTTTCCAGCAGTACATTACATTTCCATTATTATCAATGAAAATACCAGGAAATGAATTATTTTGTTACTCATATTTGTTCTGTATCCTCTTCTCTTCTCTCTTTGTCTTTTTTTTTTTATTTAAATTCTGTCTTTTCCACTCTGTATGTTAAAACAGTAAAATCAGATTGCCATATACTGTGGATTTTAATAGAAGTTCTCCCTCTTACAGCTGAAGGGTTTTTATGTTATTGTGCTCCCTCTGCTGGATAGTACCTATTAATTTTTTATTCCCTGAGCTGTACTAATAGCTGTGTTGTTATAAACAAAGCAATCATGCTGTCTTAATGAAAGAGGTATAAAAAGTGGGAATGCCTCACTTTGGTCTCAGATGACATGGAAGGTGACAGTTGTAGGCTAGGAAAAATCCTGTTATCTGGCAGCTAAGAGCAATTGATACCCCTTCATGGATATTTGAAGAACAGCTATTTACTATCTCTTGAACAAAAGCAGATGGACAGTAAATAACCTTTCATTTGTATAACTTAGAGAGGATAATGTTGATTCTCAAGCTCTGGTAAGTACAACAGTGTCCTCAGATGTCCACGTGATGTTATTAGAGTCTCAGTCTTAGTGGTGTGGTTCTCATAACTCGTTTCATCCTTTGTTGAATCTTACAAAGTCACTGCTGGGCCAGCATTTGCTCAGTGGATAAAGCAAGCACGCTCGCACTCTCAGTGCAAGGCAGGCGACAGCTCACTCCTTTCCCATCGCCACTGCAGCAACCCAAAGAGGAGGAAGAGCGATGCTCCAATTCTGTTTCTAGAAGTGATGTTGGTCTTCGCTGTCTTTGACCTTACAGGGTGTTTTGGCCTTGTTCTCCTGCTCACCTCTCTCCCACTGCTTTCACACGGTGTGCCTGGCTTCCTTCTGCTCCCCTGCCCTCCCGGGGGACCTGGCCGGGGCAGCACCCCCAGCCTAGCAGATCCCACCTTGCAGCTCCCCTGGTGGCCCCAGAGCCACCTGACCCTGTGTGGCCCCCCAGTTTCCCTCCCATGGGACCCTGCTACCTGGTCCCACAGCCTCCCTGCTCTTCTCTCTGTGCTGCTGACCCCATCAGTCATAAGAGAAGGGGGTAGAAACAAAACATCCGCTTCAGATTTGCCTGTCTGAGCTGCTCCTGCCCTGAGCTTGTGCCTTGGTTTTGCAAGGAAAACTGGATATTGTTTGTTACCTTTGTAGTTTCCTTGCAATTTAATGTGATATTAAAAATGTCGTGGCGTACTACTGACATTGAACTGGGAGTTATTTTCAACTTAGCTTGGCTGCTTTTACAGATTTACACTCCAGTATTTCAATACAGATCAGAATGATAGCATATTTCTGAAAGGAAATAGAAAGTTACAAATTGTTGGGGGCAATAATTTAATTTATAAAAATAGTAACCATTTGACTACTGGTTTAACTAGGGGACTCGTTTTTAGAAAGACAGAAAAATTCTAGTTAAGAATTTTTTTCTGCACTCAGTTTTGTATTTCGATTTCTAGATATGTAAAGTAATATTCAAAATCTTGGTCCCAAACAATCCTACAGTGAAATAATTTGCATAGTTATCTTCTCTATGAATAACTCTAATAAATAAAAACTACTTTCATGTGCATGTACATTTTCTTCTCCAAAGAAGTTGTTTTTCTAAATCATTTATTAAAAAGCAAACTGGTCAAAAGAATAAATATCCAGTTCCTAAAACCTTCAGTTCCTCCTGTGTGGATGAAAAGCCAGATGGTTAATACATTTTGCTTTTGCTACAATAATGAAAGCATGTGCTGTTGCACAAATATTCTACCTTAATTTATCAGGGCCTAAACAAAATCGGCACGGCCCTTTGCAGAGCGACTTGGCCAGCCGGGGTGCCAGCGGTGCTGCCGAGGGAGTGGCTGGGAAGGACTTCTGCAGAAGGGGCCCTCTGTGGAGGAGCTTCGAGGTTCAGGCTGAAAATAGTTTGCCCTGGATGCTGGGCCTGTTGAGTTATAGCCACTAAAACACTTACCGGTGCCTGGCTCAGCAACAACACACACCATATGCTTTGGGAACGTTCCCAAGCAGAATATTATCCTCACAGCGCTCCAACAAGCTCGTTAATGCTCCCGTTATTCCATTCAGTGGGACTAATCCAAAGCCCTGAAGTCGGTGAAGTTGTCTTTAGGATGCTTTAAATTAAACCTTGGATTGCATGATTTAAGTCACACTGGTGGAATTATTTTCTCAAGTCATAAATGTTAGTTTATTTACCGGTTTCTTTATTCCAAGCTACCTGTTTTCCTCCATCTTGTGAAGAGTAGTGATGTGAAGTGGAAAAAAGAATAGCAGGGTTTGAAATGCTGCTGTTTTTTTCAATTTTTCCAGAAAAGGACTGGACTGAACTTGCATAGACATTCTGTGTAATACTAGTTCAAATGCAAATGTATGTGTTGATCAAGTCTTTTCTCTGCCTGTGCGATCAGTTCATGGGAAAGACTATGGAAATTTTAAAGCTGATGTGGATAAAGGAAGTGCCAGGTTAAGCTACTGTAGTTCTCAGTCAATTCTGGTCATTCTTTATTGCTTTCTAGTCACACAACAAATTTAATAGAAAAAAAAAATCATTTACAAAATAACTGATTATATTTAAGAGAAGACGAATTGGGCTTTACCAAAAAGAAACCCTCCTCAGATCACAGTATTTTAGCAGACAGTATTTCTTTATATTCTGGAAATTTTTCTTTTCACTCCCATTCCTTTTAACAGCAGATTTTATTTTTTCTTCTGGGAGAAAAAAAAAAAGAAGAAGAATGAGATGTGGGGGGAGCAAGGTAGAATGAAACTACAAACTAAACAGACAAAAGATACTATTTCAGTTGAGCGTATTTCTTGTAGTGGGAGGGAAACAGACCAAACAAGAAGAAATGGCTGGAGAGGATCTACTCTGGATTCCACTGATGTGGTAACAGCTGTTATTACAGTATCTGGCTTTTTGAATTAAATATTGATAGAAATAAATGAATAAAAGATTGAGTAAACTGAAATGTGTGTTCTGCCTTCCTAAGGCTTTTTTGAACATCTAGAGTACCAGAATCAACACTCTTTTATACAATTAATAGTATTAAATACCGACATCAGCTGACAGGAAATAAGAAAGTTCCTATGGCAACTAAAAATAAGCACAGGAGGAAAAATGCATCAAATGCTGTCGGCAGACAGCATAAAAGGTGAATGCATGTAGATAACAGAACAAAAGAATACACAGAAGTCTGACTTGTAAACATACGAGTTTCAATAGCTTTTACTGTTAGTTTTTTGGTTGTTGTCTTGTTCCCCCCAAACAGGAATGCTCTGCCCAGGTTATGGCATCTATTTATCAGTATCTCAAGCTATTGTGCAGAGAGAGGCCCCTGGCTTACAGCCTGTGAAACACAGGGGCAAGACCCCCGTCTCCAGGAGTGCCAGTGTGTCCTCGTGGATTCGCATGCTCTTTAGAAAATCTTCAAGTGCTGCAAGTCTTGTGGACATCTGCCACTTTCTCTCAAGGTTACTCTTTGGTCCTCACTTGCAAGATGTTTTAGAAAAGTTTTTTTTATAGAAGCAGAAGTGCAAAATGTCTGGAAGAAATGTGAATTCTGGAAGAAATAGTGGTGTACACATCATGTAGACACTACCTACACATGAAACTGTATCCTTTTAAAGTTATACCCAGTTTGAGAAGGTGTAGATGATAAAATCCCTGGTGGAGGGGAAACACGAGCGCACAGCTGCACCGCTGAGGCTACAGCTGGGCCACGTGCGAGCTGCTCCTTTCATCTCGATGGGAGAACGAACTTTGAAGACAATTTAACTCTTAAACTTCCTGGATTATCTACTTTTCCTACCTATCTCATCCTCCTACCTTCACCTCTCATAAAAAGCAAAACTGAGACTGCCCCAGACCTGTGCAGAGTAGAGAGCAGCAACATTTCCCCTTCGCTCTATGCTCTCCAGTTTCGGTTGCCCCTACAGACCCTTCCAGGCTCTCCCCTCTGATATATCTGGGCCATAATGTACCTGTATGGACACAAAATAATTTCTCTGCTAGAAGATGTCGCTATTTTCATAGTAAAACTCTTCTGGTGAGCAATGCTGCGTCTCCATGCAGGACCCTACTGGGGTGGCTGTGCCCACACGGTGCTGCTTGCCTGACACAGTGAGGAGACAAATCTGCTCTCCATGTCTTGGCCAGCTCAAGAAACTTGGCTTCTGAGCAGGAGAACATTCAGCCCTGCAGATAGCAAAGGAAGGGCATTTCTCCTCTGTTAACTCTGTCCTGTTAAGTGATAAAAATGAATTTGTTAATGTCAACTATGACATTATGAGGGGGTGTGGGAGAATACCAAAGCAGGACCGAAAGCAAGGGCTGGGAGAAACGTGGTCAGACTGCCCTGGTGCCTGTAGAGACCTTTATCTTTACTCAGGACTTTTATCATTTCTGATTTTTCGTGTCTGTGCTGAGCACTGACCCAGCTTTGTATTCACTACTCCAGTTCTAAAAGGTGACTCCATTGTTCCAAGAGAACTTCGTTTTCCGTCTTAGGGCTATACGACTGAGAGGACCTCCTGGGGCAAGAGCTCACTCTTCAGCTGCAGCGGGCGACTATGTCATATAACTGCTTCCATAAAATTCCTTTGGACGTGTATCTATATTTTCGCCCTTCCCACTCCTGTCATGCCACGCTCATATGATACCGTAATGCAGATGTAGCCCATCATTATGTGACCCATGCCGCAAGTCAACGCATGTAACCACAGGCATGCACAGCGTGAACAGTTATCAGGCAATGATACTGTTACAGCTTACTCCACAGTTTGGTTATGTGCTGGCTGTTGTGAACAATAAATACCCTGCCCCAGTGTGGAATACGCTTGCACTGCCTGCAAGTAACCACATGCACAGCTCCAGATAAATTTAGGAACTGATCATGAGGTAGCAAAGCATCAGAAAGTAGGTGATGTAGTCAGTCAAAGGGAACCACTTTCCCAAACTGGCTGACAAGAGCAAGCATAAACATGTTATGTTTTGCTCTGATATAATTAGCACAGCAAAGAAATTAGCTGTCTTCTGATTGAATAAAGGTGTATGCTACACATAAGTACTCCAGCAAACAAAATTGTTCTGAAATCATCTAAACCAGGATGTCATTGTAAAGCGAAATGGCACATTATATTCCACAGAGGTTCAGGGGATGGCAGCTGAGCTCTCGATCCGTAACAAGCTCATTCTTGTTTGTGCTTTGGCCACCAAAGCCCTGGAAGTGGGGAGCGCAGCGTACGTCTGCGGTCCCGCCGGACCTGGTGTTGTGGGACATTTGGTGCCAGAGAGGTGCGGCCGGCAGCACGAGATGAAGCGGCTGGCACAGCTGGCTCCGTCCTTCCCTCCCGTCAGCAAGCACCCTGCTCTCTTCATGAGCTGAAGGAACTTATTGACCACTTCCTCAGTGCTGCTGTAGAGCTGGATAATTACAGGGGTTACAATGATTAGATTGCAATGCAGTTTTTCCTTTTTTTTTTTTGGCTTGTGAAACGGTGCAGCTCAACCCACCTTTTATTCCTGGCAGATGGTAGATTTGCAGGCTGTCTGAATGGGTGCAGCAGGAGTAATACTCTTTTTTTTTTTTTTTTTTTAATTTATTTTCTCCACAACTAGGATATATTCTTCACCTTGTGTGAACTAGCAGGTCAGTAAACTAGACAGCGGGTCTTGTGTGATCAACTAATTTGTACAAGTCAGACTTAGCATTTAATTTATCCTCTTATATTCAATAACCTTCTCTGATAACTGAGTTGAAAAAAACAACAATCGATGACAAGCAAACAGAGCATTGATGACCTTGTAATTTTTGTTCCTATGGTGAACAGGTATTTTTGATTTGATATGAATCTTAAGACAAATATTAGTAAAGAAACAGAAGGAACTAAATATATGCTTTGAATGTTTGTACTAAACAAGCCCTAAAAAAGATACTGAGATTTAAAAGTTTAATAATTTTTTTAAATAACTTTTTAAAAATAGAAAATGTCAATGTAGCTCTTAAAAAAATGAGTTTGGTTATAACACAAAATGAGCTAAGGCACTGTGCATAACGTGTAAGACCTGTACCAAAGCTTGGTTTTAGTAGCTCAGAACACGACAGCTGAAAAGCTAACTGTTCAAAATGTCAAACTTTAGGGAGGTTTAGATTTTAAAAAAATACATCTGCAAAGCACAAAAAAGCAGTTTTCATTTGAAAAATGTGCTTTGAATAATGCGTATGATCAAAAGAAAGAATTTCAGAAGACTTTTTTGTAGAAGGGATAAATAAAATGTCATTCTTCTCTCCTTTCTCACCTTTTGCTCTAATAAAGTCCAGATCCATTGAACGTGGTGAACTTTTTGGCAAAAGTACTTGGTTTACCTGCTCTGATGCAAACATTCACTCTCTAGCTTCGGCACCAACTGTTGCAGCAAGTGCAGCTCACTCAGGTTAGTTGATCCAGCACTGGCTGCTAGTTAGACCCAGAAGCTGAGAGGGACCCTGTATCGATTACCGCAACTTCAGCAACTTCAATCATTGAAACTTTCGCTTTATATGACAGAGGAGGCAGTGGCACTCACACACAGGGTCTGAAGCTCAAGTAAGTCCTGCTGATGAAGTACATGAACAAACTCCGAAAAGAAAAACACCTTTCAGCTGGAATGAGGAAGGCAAAACAGGAGAATGAGAAAACAGGAACGTATTTGCGGTATTGATATGTAGTGCGATGCTTTTTCCTTTACAGAGTGACTAGTATTCTACTAAGAACTTTATTAGAACAGATCTCTTTTTTAGTGGATCACTTCAGGATTATGAACAACAATTCCCTTTGCCTCACTGATAAATATTTCAATGAATGTGTATAGAATAAGGTCACATTAGTTGTTTGTGGGTAGTATCCTTGGAATAAAGTACTTTAGACTGATTTTATAAGCACTCAGAACACTTCTGGAAGCATTCTTAAGAAACACTTTAAAAACTTTAGAAACAAAACAAAATGAAACTGTACAGTGTACAACATGCCAGTCTCTCTTGCTATGAGAGATTTCTCAGAAATGGAAAGAAATTCTGAAATCAATGGGTCAAATGTTCTGTTGGCATAGCTGTACTGTTCTATTGGAAATAACTTTTCTCGTTAGAAACAAATGCAAATTTTCGCATGAAGCTGTTTCTCAGCTAATTTACAGCAGGCTCTTTCATGTGCCTATTGCTAGGGGATGCAAAACATTCTTGTCTTCTACTGGAGTGAAAGATGAATTTGTTTAGTACCTTGCAGGACTGGGCCACCAGTACTTCAAGGCTGATTGCACATTCCTGGGACCTCAGGAAGAGCACCAGTGCAGTCTACTCAATGACTTGCTAAATAAATAAGGATTAAATAATCTTAATAAATATAGCAGTCTTGTTGGAAACTCATTACATATGATTAACCTGAAAATTATCATAAATATTTTATTGTATTAGTAAATTTAAAATATCTGTTCATTGAAACTTCAAAATAGAGAGCACATTTCTTTTCACTTTGAGTACATAGTTTTGTTCCTTGTTCAGTATGTTTCTATTTCTTCAGTAAGTGTAATTTGAAAGAGGAAGAGAAATATATGACTGATGCATTAAGATTAATCGTAATAGCAAATTTAATATCCAAAAGGTTCTTCAGATATTCTGTGAAAAAAAATTCTAAGTGATATAAAAATGTAGAACGATAGTTAGTACTCATTTGCTATATTACAGTCAGAAATACACAGTATCTTCATTTTCCTCACGATTATAAATGGCTTTTAATTTTCCAGGCAAGTCCAAATTATACCACAGCTTTTGCGATAACCAGGTCATCTTGCACGTGAAGCCTAAGACGCACCTGGCAGGAGGGTGTATGACACGGATAAGTCACTGTCCAGAGCCCAGTGCAGTGCATAAATATCATCTGCATATCACAGAGCATATTTTTAATTTTATGCTAATGTATGATAACAAATTAGTTTTAAAAATCTAGCAGAACTGTATGAAATCTTCTTATTGTAAGTCACAGGATTAGTTTGTTAAGTGTGGGCTCCAAATCCCCGTTCCAAGCTGAGGCTCTTCAAGCACAGGCCCGCGGGGGTGCGTCGTGCCCGGGAACTTCCTGGTTACAAAGGACACAAGACAGAGGGAAAGCTGCTAGAAACCTCCTTTTTATTGAGGGCTGTGGTGGTATGAAGGATGAAATCCTTCTGGACTTGTGTCCATAACCAGTTGCTGATGGTTTGAGCATCACGGGTGCCAGTTTGCCAAGCGAGAGGCACGAACACGAGGAGAGGAGCTAGGAAGCCTTCAGCAGGGCAGTGTGGTGCCTCAGATGGGACGTGTACCTTTGGCTACCCCTGCACTGCTTCACGAAATGGGACCAGAGGGGCTGCCCATGTCCACTTGGCCCTGCCTCTCTTCTTAGTGTCCCTGATCTCCAGCCCGTTACCCTGGCCCTCTAATTTACCAGGCTAGAGAAAAGTGACTGCCTCAAGTAAAGGTTTAGCCTGACCTTTTTTTCAGTTGTCTGCCGGTGTTCGTGGAAGACCTGCTGTGAAAGAGGGCTGCTTTCTGAAGTTGCATCAAAGAGGGATTTTTACTGTTTGTCACTGGATTTCATTTCAGTGCTAAATCACATCAACCCCAGAAAGATGTCAGGAAAAAATGGAAAATGTGTTGCTGCTGTCATCCCAAGTTTTGTTTACATTTCTTTACATTAAAGCTCCCATTTCTGTAGGAGTTTTGAGGCTGATTTTGTTCTTGTCTCTTCTAGGTTTCAAGGGCATATTGTTGGGTACTAAATCAACTCTTGGTGTTGCTTGTATTACATTTACGTATTGCAAAATCATCTGGTCTGAATGATGCTCCTAGAAAAGCATATTGGCATTTAAACCCATAAGTTTATAATTTTCAGTTTAGCCATCCTGCATTTATTTATTTATTTATGTTATTACTATTTACTTGTTAACATCTTGTATTAAAAAAAAATGTTAAAAAGATGCAAAGCTTTGAAAGTCAAGCAGTAAAACAGAATTCTGGTATTTTCTGGCTTTAGTCTGTGCAATTTTAACTTGCTTCCTTTGGGTTTGTGCATTGCAATCAGTCTTTAATTAAGAGAACACATATTATGTTTCATCCTTGCTGATGGACCTCTTCTGCTGAAACTCTTTAAAGTCAGACACCTGTCATGGAAACATGCTTCATATAGACGGCCCATTAATGAACTCAGCATTTGATTTTATCCTTGTGTTCGCTGAGTGTCCAATGCCTTATTAATTTCACATTGTGCAAACTTGCTGTAATGCAGCATTATTTGTTTCCTTATGACCATTTCTTTTATGGTCATCATTAGAGTATCCAGCTGTTTCACAAGCAGTAATGAACTTACTGCCGTACTACTTTGCTGCAATGAAGAGTACTATTAGTCCAATTTTTCAGATAATAAGCTGAAGTGGAGGAATACAAATAATGACTTTAACTACAAATTTTGGACGTTGAGTAAGAAAACAACAGATAACTGTTCATCAGACTGTGGGGCACTTTGTTTTTGTTTACAGCATAGCCCTCACTGATGTCACATGTGAAGACCTGGTGCTCCCGCAGGACAAATGTGGGGTCTTGATTCAGGAACCTAGAAAAGGAAGAAAGCGTTAAGTGATGCAAATCCATGAAGTTTTAAGTGCCTTGCCCCGCGCAGCCTCACGCAGCAGCTTTGTCAGTCAGTGGCAGATTTCAGGTCTCCAGGGCGGCATTCAGCTGTCTTAACTATGAAATCAATTTTTATTTCCCTGCAGTTCATTTTCTCGAGCATTATCTGCATTCCACCTAGATATAGTTAGGAAATTGATTTCCAGTTCCTTGAACATTTTCAGGATTTTGGCATCAGCCCAGCTCCACAACGGGACACTTACTGAAACTTTTCAAGGATGTTCTGGGAGAACCAGAGCTGCTCAGCAGAGCTTCTGGAGGAGGCACGGCATCATTGGACTTCTGGAGCTTGACCTCTCATCTACAGCTGCCTTTGACAACCTGCTTTCACTCCATCTGGCCTGCTGGAGCATCCCTATTTTATGTGAATAAGTAAGCATTCCCTGTGTTCAGGTCTGTCTCATGACCCTGCCATGGGGCAATGAGAAACGCTCATCAAAATGGTGGGTATCTCTAGTAAAGGAGACTGATGCCTCCCTCGCTGCTTTTCTGCCACAGGGAGGGGTCAGATCCATGCAGCCTCAACCTTGGTTTCATGTCCAGCTCCAGAGACAGAGCATCTGGGACCAGCAGTTACAGGGAAAGTCTTATTTTAGCCTCCTTTATCCTGGGGTCAGGAAGAAAATTGGCTTAGCATGGACAGAATCCTTGGAAATGCTGTTTATCAACTGCTACTAAGCATATGCAATCAGAATTTTTCTCAATTATTTATAACTTGGCTACATTTGAGCATTATACCCCTCCACACACATAGATGCGCAACAAAAGGCTTATCCATCACACAAAGGCTATTCAGTGCCAAATTTCACTTCCTTGCCTCTCAAGTCATCATACTGCCAGAAATTATTGACAAAACTGTTGTAGTAATCACTGGTAAATAGTATGATTGGCAAATGATATATTTTCTGCTGATTTTATTATTGGAAACAACTGGACAATTTATGCTGACACTCTTTTGGAAACCAGACATGGAAAATTTCAGCCCTAATAGTTAAATTTTGGAAGAGTTATGAACGACTGAAATGAAGGGTTTGTAATGGGAAGAGTTTGGCAGCATCAATGAAAAAGAGCCTTGGCCATTCGGTTCGTAATTGCTTTTCTCAAATCGTGAGCTGCAAATCACCTCTTCCCCTAATTCTCCCAAGAGTCACTGTCCCTGGTGAGACACCCATTTTTTGAAATGAAACGTGGGGGTAAAATGTTTGAGTAGCCCTAGTCTATGGTATTGGTATGAAGACAACACTGTTAAAAACATATACGGAAGTATATGATGATAAAATAAAAAGTAGAAATGCATTATATGTACAATGTACACAGTATGTGTAATGAAATCTTTCAGTTTATTCATATCTCTGGAACGAATAGGAATAGTGGATCAAAAGTTATTTTTCTTACTACTCCATCATATGTTATTTGAGGTTGATAACTTTCAGTTGTAGAATCAGTGTAACGTATTTACAGTGACAGTTTCATTTTGTTTCATTTTGTTTTGTTTTTAATGATGTTAATTTGAAGTGAGAAAGATGCAGCCTGTAAGATCGTATTAACATGGGTCCTGTCCTCAAATGAAAAAATCAATATGTACTTGTTAGGACAAATAATTTATAGAGAGAGTATAGGGGGAGTATTGTGTTATTGTGGTACAAGTGCTGTTTCTTTGACTTTGCTGAAAGAAATCCCAAGTGAAACAATGCCATAACTTATTTTGTAAGCTTATTATTCCGGTAGAATTTGCTAAAAAAAAAAAAAATAAGCCAGAGAGCCCAGAGTTTGGAACTGTTTCTTCAGCTTCAGGCAATGACAATACTTGGTAGAATCAGTGCAGGAACTCTTTTAACACCATGGGGTTAAAATGTGTGTATTTTTACATCTTTGGGAATTGTCAGTCATTTTGTACCTGTTTATTTCACAGTCAGATTCCAATTACAACCTGCTGCTAGGAAACCTGGCAATAAAAGTTGGAAAATACAGCATGGAAGGCATTATTACATACTGAGGTATCATCCGAATAGTTGGTGTGTCTTTGGGAGGGGGCGGGTAGAGCGGCTCAAATAGGTCATTTTTCATTTCACTTTCTAGGCGTGACCCAGTGAACTTCTCGTGACTGGGAAGATTACGCCAGTGCATTGCAGAAAGCAGATTTGCACTCTGAGCACATTCATGCTTTGACGGTGAGTGTCATGGTGAAATAAGAAAAAGCCAGATTGTTATGTTAATACAAAATTGATTGGATATGACCAAACTAGAAGGGCCAGCACCCTGAGGCATGTTTTACCAACTTGTAACCCAAAAATTAGATCGTGACAAGCTTCTTGTGATAGGATAACAATGAAGTAACTTGCACATTAAAAGAAAATCTCATTTTTCCTCTTTCTTTGTGTTTAAGTCTTTTAGAGGTCTTTGCACTGTATTTGAGTCATCTTTAAGAATTCAAACAACTTTTTTAGCCCAAAGGAACAACTGTTAAGATACCTATTTTTCATAGCACGACCACATCCACTCTAAACAGAAACATATTACCTGGAATTTATAATGTAAGATTGTTTCTCTGAGTCTTCATAATGAATCCACATTAGTTTAGCATCACTTCTGCTCAGCCCCAACACATTGTCTAAATGACGTTTGGTAGCTTGTATATCTGAGCGCTGAAGTCTTATAAATGCTAGATGCTACGCTGATTTAGAACTTGGATGGACAAAATGGTCTTTATAATGAGTATTTGTTTATTGGAAGACTGATAAAATCTTAGGAAAGGCATTAGAGCAAGATGAGGACAGCAGAAGCACACGCTGAAAGGTTGTGAGAAACAAATACATTTCACTTCGTGTCGGCACAGCGCTGGCAGCACTGCGCTTGCTGTGCCCAGTTTCACGTTGCCCTGCTCACGCCGCATCCTCGCCGGCAGCAGGAGAGCCGAGGGGATGAAGGTCTGCAATGAGGGCAGCGTGGTGCCTACCCGCTCTGCTCGTCCCGCTGCCTCCCCAACACCTGAGGCTCCAGAGGAGACCAAGCTCCATCTTCCATGGTTTCTAGCTGAGGTGCCAGTAAGTCGCTGGCTATGCATGGCTTTTGTTGGGCTAAGCTCAGCAAAAGCCACGTGTTCCCTTGGAACGCCACACTTTTAATTTTAGCCACGCTTTTCCTCTTTTTATAGTAGTCTACCCATCTGCTTCTGTTGTCATGTCCTTTATTGCTTGAGATAATAATAGTGGCTGTTAAAGGACTGTTGCTGTTGTGGCTATACATGTATCTGTAAGTACATTATTGGTGTATTATTATTGGTGTATAATATATGCTTAGGACAATACTTCAGATTTGTGGATATTATCACGCATGATTAAAGGATTTTTCCATACTCAAGGTACAACACAAACGTCAGATTTAGTGTTTATGTTTACTAACACAAAAAGCCATCCTTTTTGCTTTAAATTGGAAGTTTTAATCTAAAATTAATACATTTGTCTTTAAAAATGCTATTTAAATTCATAGCAATGACTTCTAAGGCCTACCTTTTCTCTGATGAGGTAAGTAAATAAAAATGTGCCACAGAAATGAACTTTTTGCAGATATTAATGAATTTGAAAATGCTTTTCTTTCTTTTTTTTTTTTTTCAGTGGGAAAAGTATCTCCTGTATCACTATGGTCAACCTGAGTTAAATAATTTTGCTCTAATTTTGTACATCACAATGTATAAATCTTTACAATGGAGAAAGAATTTTTTCTTTTTTTAACTTCATACATTTTTCAGTTTCTGCTGAATGGAGGAAGTTTTCTTGAATTACTTTCAGTTGAGTTTTTAGCTGTGGGATGCAAGCAGAATATTTTCTTCATTTGTGTTACTTCGTCTGAAGCTGAGAGATCAAGTTGAAAAAAGTAGAAAAAAGGTTCCTGTCTTCTCATTTACAGACAAAATCCCGAATGGACAAGAAAAACATCAGCTAAATCTGAAAATTAAAGAATATCTGGATGCGTTTACAAAGACATTCTTGCACATATTGCTGCAGATAAGTGCTTTTCAGAAGTGCCTCAGCATCCTGCTCTCACTGCTTTCAGTGGAGACAAAACAGCTGGACTACTGAAGCATTTCTGAAATCCCAGAAGGTAATGGACTGCTTTATTAGGCACCAAATACCTTTGGAAATCACGCCCATGATGACCAGAAGCAATATGTCAGTTCACTAACTAGAATTAATATTTCTTTTGATAATAAATTAGTTTAAAATACAAACCATAGCTTAAAAACTTGTGGATTTGTGTGCGCGCGCTTAAACAGTAGAAAAAAGGTCATTGATGTTACCTGCAGAAACTATTTTAACAAGGTCTTTTTATGTGTTCTTAAAATTTTAGTCCTAACTTTCACCCAAGCACTGCTCGTAAAAAAATCCAAGACAAAAAATATCACAGAAAATGTGCCTGTCACTACCACCTGCCATAAATATACACGAACAACTGATCATCCAAATAAAGGTATGTGGAACAGATGAAATAACGTGAACGGGCATTATAAAGTGTGGAATAACTGCAGCAAATGTTGCAAATGATCATAGGGATCAACGAAAATGAAAATAACTAGGTAGTCTAGGATGCCTGTGCCATTAGCTAGAGCCTTTGGGGTGACGCAGAGTGCGGGGCAAATGGCGTTTTGAGCCCAGACGTGCACTGACCAGTAGGCCACACCAGAGCCAGCGAGGTTTCTGAGATCCTGCTCCGCCCCAGCCTGCTCTCAGACGTGGCTGCGTGAGCGGAGGGGCAGAGCTCACCCTCGGTGTGAAAACTGGCTGGCTGGAGGCCTCTCGCCCAGCCGCCTGGCGATGCTGTTTCGGTGTCTTCCTCGCCTGCCCACCCGGTGCTGTGGCTGCAATTGTGGAGGGAGGGGACTTGTCTTCTGGTCCGGCCACCAAAAGCCAGGCTGTGGCAGAGTGACCAAAGCTGGCCCAGGGGAGGTTGCAGTGGGGAAGGGTTTCCCTAGACCTGCTAGCACAGCATCCCGACTTGTCTCGGTGAGGTTTGGGAAGGGATACAGAGGGTAAAACTGGGATCTGCTGGCAGTGGAAGCGCAGTTAACATCCTGATGTCATTTGTAGCGATGCTGGGTGCTCCTCTGACCTGCAAACTGCCTGAAAGACTGGAGGGGGGCAGCAGGACTTGAGTGAAGGGCAGAGCCTATGCCACACACGAGGACGTGATCTTTGGGACCACCAGGTATGTTGTAACTGAGCCTGCTGTTTTACCACTTCCCCAGAAACACCCAAGGAACCCAGCTGATGTGGGACCGGAGATGCTGGGATGCACTGGCAGAGCCAGACCCAAACCCTGCAGAGCGGGAGCAAAACCAACAGTGGGGACAGTGAGAAGCCTCATGGGGACCAAGGTGGGACCTGAGAAGGGAGGGAGCTGATTTCACAACAGGAACCATGGCAGGGCACTTACCGCTGCAGGACAGACAGCCACCGGAGATGCCGACTTCAAGAGCCTTTTGATTGCCCAAATGTATCTCCAATTTCATCCTTTATCCTGTGCCATTTTTTTAAATGACCAGAGTGGAAGAGACTCTACAACCTGCATGAAAACCCAAAAGGCTGTGAAGAATTATTCCCTGCACCAGGTGATGCCCTGCTTTCGCACAGTGTTTTTAAACCAGCCTTTCTTGCACTTCTTCTTTATCAGCTCTGCTACATTTTGGAAAATAAGATGACTTGCTTCCCTGGCATAGCAGAGGCTGTTTTCCCCATATGCAAAAACATTTCCATGAATATAGCATGATTTGTATACACACAGTCTGTAGTATATACAGGCATGTTGAATATCAGGCCAATTTTCACTTTCTAGCTTCAAGAGGGACTTTTGGAGGGGGGTGGGGGGGAGGTAAATCACATGGGATTTTCTTCAGTAATTTATTCCTAGTGACATCTTTTGGGGGGCACAGAAAGGCAAAACAATTTGGTAAAAATCAAGAGACATTTACTTTTTATACAAATACTCCCCGCTTATTGCTCATAAGGAGCAATTTCCAATGACAAATCACCATTCTATAAGTCAGTTACAGACAGATGACTTACTGGACTCCTTCCAAGATACACTGAGACATGCACCAAAATATCATAGTGTAATTACTTTCATTATGTATTCCAATTAATCTGAAAAGAACTGAGATGGTAAAGATCTCATCCTGCTAATTTTTACTGACATAAAACCCAGTATTGTTTATGGAATTGGTTCTCCTCTGTTTACCTGATTAAACTATGGACTAATCGGGCACCGGTTTTCTGGAAATAGATCTGGAATATGGTAATTTGCCATCTTCCATAATTTTCTTTATTTAGTCAAAATACAAGTGCATATTTTAATTCATGGCAATATTTTACACTTATGTCTGTTTTAGAATGAATGACTTAACTAAAAAGATTCCTAAATCCAAAGACTATTTTTTAGTGTCTATCTAAAAGGCACAGTCTGTTGTGTGAACCCAGGTTCTACTTCTGATATGCCCCCAGTTTCTTGTTGTTTATATGATATATGGCACTTGTGGGCGTGTGACCATTTCTGACTCTGTGTTGTCAACTGATTTAAGCATCCTTCTTTGTCTCAGAATGCACTGAGTTATCTGTCTTTATTATTTCTTTCAAAACGTGCTTCCTTCTTCCTTTAAAAAGGAGATTCATTTTTGCATATCTTGAGTTCCCCACACAGGGAAAAGAACTAGAATGAATCTGAAAGTGTCGTGAGACATTAAAAACAGAGGAGGCATTAATTAAATACTATTACATAGCACATTTTTAAAAACCTTTAGATCTCACAAAAAATGAGGAGGTTAGAACAAAAATCTTGACCACAACCTTCCAGAAGGGCACCCTGTGTTGTGAGTGGATGGAAGAGAAACCTGCTGCAAAACCTGAGCCCCCGAGATCTGAAGCACCCTGAGTGTCTGCCCAGCCTCAGGGGACCCTGGGGGGCAGGAGGTGGCCTTTCCTACCTGAGGCAATGAGATGTTTTCGTAGATTAATGAGAGAGACAGCAAGCTGTCCATGCAGCAGATAAGCATGTCATGAATCCACAGCCCAGGATTTCCTCCCAGCTCCTGCTGCTTTATTGCTCTGGGTGTTCCCCAGCTGAGGTGGCAAGTTAGAGAAAGAATTGGGGTTCCTGCCCTGATGCCTGCCTGGGGCAAACCAGATGCCCTGTCAGACCAAGGATTCTTCCTTGTCCTCCAGGCAGCTCCTTGGACGCCTCCAGGCAGCTCCATGGAAGTTGAGCACAGGGCACAGGCTCCTGACATCTCTGATCTTGTCGCTTGCTTCCTCCCAGACAAGAAATACGTGCACAGAGAAGACCGCTGGAGATGAGGAAGTTTTGCTGTGGTGAGCAGCTTGCAGCAGACCCCAGACCTCTTTTGTGGAGAGAGGAATGATATGGCTTGTGCCTACTCCTAATCCCGCAGCTTCCCAAACGCTTAATTATGTTTGTAATCCTCTCTTCTCTATCAGTTTAAGTCTTCTCTTCTCACCCCTTTCCTCCCTCTTGCCCCTTTCTCGTTGGCACCATGCTCCGTTCAGGGTGTAATTACTCTGCTGCACTTCGTGTTCCCTAGTTTGAAGCCACTACTTTTTGTTTTGTCATTTTCTGGTAATGCGAATAATCCTCTTCCCTTGAAGGTATTTATATTCTGTGATCTTGTCTCCCCTGAGCCTTCTCTTTGGCAGACAGTAGAAATTGAGTTTGTTCTGTCTAACCAAACTCACTAGATACCTTTTAATGTTGTTTTCTCTGTGTGTGTTTTCTGTAGGTTCACCACACTTCCAAGCTGCGGGGAGCAGAGTGGATCCAAACTGAGGTCCCGGTATGCTCACCCATGTAGCACACCCTATAGCTCATATTACCTTCACAAAATAACAGCACATAAACAGTCATCCCTCCTGAACTTTTTCTCCAACTCTTAACGTGAAGAAAAGTATCAAGAAAATAGGATATCCATTAACCTATCAACAATCTGTCAATCTAAAATCTGTGCTCCATCTAAAACCAATAAGGCTATGATTCATCATTCAACGCCATCCCGAGACCTGATTACAGAGTCGTTTGGGCTCAGCCTTATCTAAACTGCGCTGCTGAAGACATTGACTCTAATCAAGTTATTCATGGCTTACACTGACTGATTTAAAGCCTTTGTCTTTCATACGTAAATCTGTTCTTCCAGATGTGGGGTAGATGGGAAGTCTCATGATTAGCTGCTAGTTACAGGCAGAAACACCCAGAAGAGCTGCAGCTCCCTCATGCCCTGGGTCCTTCTCAGCAAGGGGCTGCGTAATACTTTACAGAACAACTTAATTGAAGAAGATGAGTGGTGATCACAAAATTTACAGCAGTTCCTGATGCACAAAGGTACTGTCAACCAGCACTAATGCCTAGCTGGTTTTCCTCTATCATTTTGTCTGTGTTATTTATTTTTAGACCCTGGTGGTTTAATCAGTGCCATGTGGGCTGAAGGCTCCGTGTACCTGGAGCTCACGTAGGGCTATAGCTGCAGGCTGTGAGAGCCTGGTGGCAGTGACTGCCATTCTGCCCTGCACATTACTGAGCAGGATCTGGTTTTACTAGAAGTCACCTGTTAAAGGCAGATATCTTGAATCATTCAACATTTTAAATCCCTCTTGGTCTGACACATCTAGTATTCACTGGTCATATGTCCAAAATAAATAATAAATAAATAATTTTAAAAACCATAAGGGAAAAAAAAACGTTTCAAATTGTTTAGTGAGTATCTATCTCTGGAAAAAATGAAAGTAAATTTAAAACATTCTGTTTTTCTAGAACCGTTGTTTGTCTCAGGATATTTTCAGTACAACTCTTTCTCTTTTTGCTTTAATACAGTAAGTCATAATTGCACCCCTTAGGTACATACTGGCTGTTGCCTAAAACACTTCTAAAGCTGTTTTCATATTACTACGAAAAACTGTTTGAAATGAGAGGATACAAGCACTTTAGTACCAGGAGAACACAATAAGCCATCAGTAAACCTCCTCTATCATTTAAAAAAATCTAAGTGGTGTTGAGATTATTAAATCCGGAATACAATTATATTGGTGTCCAAAATATTACAGCCTCATTCTATTGCATTAAAAACAAAGGAGAAAATACAAAAATAATGAGTTTCATGCATTCAGAAATCTCATACAGCACAGATCATAACTCTGATCTCGACTTGGCAGTACACAGGAGGTCTACCCTGTGCCACAGAAAAGAAATCGTTATGGAGTTTCCCAGAAAGTCGCTGGTACTAATAATGCTTAATGGCTTTAGTGGAAGTAGTTTTCCCTAAGAAAGTTACTTTCTCCTGACATAAAGGAAGTCCAAACCTAACAATAAAATTAAAATTATGTTGTGCATATATAGCACAAATGACGCTATATTTTGTAGACTTCTCCATACGAGGCAAGCAACATGGATCTTGCCTAGGACGTGGATGAGAGACAGCCCAGGAACCCCACAAGGTACAGTGGGCATAATACAAGAGGTCTTGGCTAACCATTTGACAAGCAGGAAGCCACAGGAGACAAATAAACTGGAAAACACCGTTCGACTGTAACACAGGACCTCAGGGGACAGGTGGGGAAAAGATGAAGGGAGTGCACCTGGTAAGTTCCTGTTTCTAAAGCAATCATCCTCTGAGTCTGGATCTCATTGCAAAAACCCACATCGCAGTTCAGACTGTCCAGAAGCGCCCCGTGCGCTTTGCACAGTCTTCTGCACAGGAATGTGCTCAGTGTGAGGAACGTGCTTTAAAGTATAGACAGCAATAATCATTCTCAGCGTCTCTCTTCTGAAATTACAGACATTTCTAACTGAACAGAGTTGCAATATTCTTTATATGCTAGTCTAAATAAGTTCAGATTTACTATGGAGAAATATAGAGTAGCTTTTCCTTATGTACAAGACCCCCATGGATTCCAAGACAATGGCATCAGATTCCACAGCAGTGATCTTTTAATTTCAAGATAGCATTAATTTATTTAAAAATCTTGCAGTAATCTTGCTTCCATCCTCCTCCTGGCCCAAGAAGAATCACTTACAACTGAAGTTTGTGGTTAAATGTATTTGCTGACTTGACATTTGTTAATGATTTTTCCACCATCCTTCACTTTGAAAATAGCTTAATGTTAAGATCTCTGCACTGCCTGGCTGTACTTCCTAATTCTTGGCTTTCTAGTGTCCAGGAGACCCACTTCACGCCGATGCCGTGGAGAAGTGCAGAACTGTGGGGTTGTAGGGCTGCAATGGAGGGGAGCATGGGGCTTGTAGCTCTGCAGACCACATCTCCACGCTGTCCGGAGACAAAATACATGTTTGTGCTGCGCATGGAAGCGGGGTGCAGGGATCCCTGAGTTTTGGCTTTGCCAAGACAGGACGTCCGTGCAGAAGGTGGCCAGGCAGAGTTGCTGCCTGAGATGTGGAAGCCGTAGGCTAGCACTGAGCCTGGGGTTCGCACACTGTCTGGCAGCTGGGCATCCTGGGCACAGGGCCTGCAGGGAGAAAACGTCTCAGCTTCTTACAGCCAGCTTGTGCTCCTCTTATGCAACAAGAAGGAAACTTGCATGTAGCTGAAGTCAGCCTTTAACACGTGGCTTGGTGCAACAGGAAAACATCATCGACAGTGTCCCCACTCTCAAATCTCAAGAATTCAAAGAACAGTGCTGACAACCTGCATCCGTGATGCAACAACCCATTTTCTGCCTGCCAAACAATTACACATTTTAGAAACTAATTCCATACATACAGCTCCAAGAGTAAGAAAGGAAAGAAATGAACCAGGTACAGTATGAAATGTGTTCTACGCAGCCTTCTGAGATGTGGAGAAATGTGAAGTGACAACACAATTTTGTATTCTTTGAATTCCAGTTCTTAAAAGCTGTCTGAGCAAAATATCTACTGTTGGCTGCCCTATAAAGAAGAATGGGAAAAGGGCAAGTGAAATAAATGAAAGGAACAATAGTCAAAAAGCTAATTGCTTTTATTTCCATAGAATTCAAAAAGATAAAATTGCCTGAGCAATATGACAGAAGAAGTAATTAACTCTGCAAACAACCTCAGGCCTACGTGTTTCCCTACTTGAGAAGAACTTGTGTAGGGAAGTTGAAACAGTAAGCTCACGTATGTGTTTCTTTCCGGGCTGAGGTCTGAAAGATGGCATGTAGCTCTCGAGCCTGAGCAGGGACAGGTCTCACCCAGAGAAGCATCCTTCCCCACTGTCCCCAAAAGCCTCCTGGAAAGGGTCTTTGTAGCGCACAGTGCCTGACTGCATGCTGTAACTGTCTCCCCATGGGACTGGAGAGGCCAAGGGGGGGAAATGGGGTGTCTGAGAGGCAGAAGGCTTGTGATGGTCAGCCCTGGTCCTGCAGCCTGAATTGTGGCTTCTCTGCCTTGTCTTACAAAAGCAGAGGACAGTGCCTCCTGCCTTGGCAGCAGATTCCAGTAACAGGGAACACTGCTGTAACTGGAGGGAGCAGGTAAACTCAATATTGGCAGCACTACATAGTAGGGCTTCACATTTAATAGCTAAAAAGTTAGGACAGTTAAAGTAATCACCATTCAGACAAAAATATGCAGCAAAAAAACGTATTGCTTTGAAAAAACTAAAAAAAGTTAATCTAAAATCACCAGGATAGAAAAAATAATGAAATCTGAGTGAAAGGAAGTTGTGTCACTATTATCACAGTATCATAGGCTCATAGGATAATTTGGGCTTGAAGTGACCTCAAGGTTTGAGCATAAGAAAGAAGACCATTTAGGGATGCTCTTATCTGGAACAATATCTGGTACCTCAGGACACAACCTCAGCAGGCATTGATTTTGCAGCTGTTGGGGCTGCATATTGCACCTAAACCATAGTGCTAAACAGTCCTGGTAATCCCATCCTTTCCAAACCCATCTAGTTTCCTTTAGAGTTCAATTATAACTTTGGTAATGATAAATTACACAAATAAGATACGTGTTATGTGGGAAAAATACTTCCTTTCATTTGTTTTAAAGATAGAGTCTAGGCTGTCCCCTAGCTCCTGTGCAGCAGGAAACAATGGGAAACAATGCACATAGTTCCCCATTCACTCTCTTTCCACCTTACACAATTCTCATAGACCTCCATCAAAGCAGCCCTCCAGTGTTTTCTTTCGTGATGAACTTTTTTTGGGATACATTTCATACGTCCATCTGTCTTTTATCCCCTTTCCATGTGTCTCTCCCACAAACACCAGTTTGAGAACTGTTTACAAAACAGTCCACAGATCTCCTGGCAGACTTTTAAGCAAAACACAGTCCCTAGCCAAAGTCTGTGTTTTGGAAACTGTGTTTCTTTAGTAAGTATAGCTTCATTTTTTTATTTGATTATCTCCATTTGCTAAATGTGATTAGCTAGCATTTTACAACAGCTATATTTCATCAGATGGAAAGAAAGGAGCGACTCTGATGCTGTATTTGGAAATGGGAGTGGGAGAAAGATGTCAGAAATGGCCTTCACTATGATCTTTTCAGTTTTATGTTTTTATGTACGCAGAGGGCTCCCTGCATCCCATGTCAAGGTGACTGCCTTGTGGAGGTCGTCCCCGTCACTGGGGAATTCAGGCAGGAGGCTTTGGAGGAGGAATTGGAGTTTGTGGGTTAGAGGCAGGATGAGGATGCTGGAGTGAAGCATGACATGGACCCAACTTCCCTCACAACTCTCTGCACTGACGTGTGAGGCTTTATGATTTAGTAAGTGGCAGAGCACCTCCTTTCCATTTTTTCGCTTATGGAGTTAGTCAGGCTGCAGCTTACTAGCAGTTTATTAGTAAACCAGGTCCACTAATAATTTTAATCCTCAAGGGAGGACTTACTTTGGGAATAGCTCTTCTGGTCATTCAGTTAAAAGTCACGCGTTATTCTTATGAAACAAACTCATTCCCCTGCCTCTTGTTGTCTCTTCCATAAGCACAAAACCCACCAAGCAAAGATACTATCCTAAATATAGCTAGGACAAGAAAATGTCTTTTATTTTCTTTATAGTGGCCAATAGTGTTGATCAAGATCAAAAGAGAAAACAAAACAAGGGTATTGATTCTTTCCTTGGTGAAGCTTGGTTTTAGTCTAGGCTTTGGAAGATCTAGAGAAGTTTCTTCACGTTTGTCATATTTGATGTCTAATTACGTTTCTTATCAGTTTTGAACTTCAGCAGAAGTCTTGGCTGCCAGACATGCATTTATAGTTTGCGGACGAAGGGAACCAATGGGGAACTTCCTCAGACACAGCCTCTGAATTTTCAGTTTAAAAAAAAAATCACACATTGTTTAACCTTTCTGTTAAGGAATTTAGTAAAGTAAATCAACGCTCATGTTTTCTCTTCCATGGGTAAAGGCTTTTCTTTTCTAGCAGCTCAGCTGCTGCAGCACACCGCGCAGATGGATAGCTCTTTTTCTATTTTCTCATCAGAGTGAAGGGAGTAGCCTGGAGGTACTTAAAGAAGTTGATGGGCATTTCCCCTGGCAGTAGTACTAATATTCTGAAGACTGTTCACTTCCTTCAGTTTAAGTATTTAGCACACTTGTTTTAGTTTTATTTAGTACCACTATGTAGTGCTAGACCTTTTCCTCTTATCTGTCCAGACTTCTTTGCTAATAGCTGCAAGCCTTAATCGTGTAAAGTTAAAAGGAGAAAAACATAAAGCATTAGTTTTGCCAGTGCAGATAACATACAGGAGATAACAGCATTTACCTATGACTTTCTTCAGCATAATCTCTTACAGAGCACACTGAAAATATGCAGACAGGCAATCTGTGCAAGGTTTGTGCGAGTGCTCTGGACAATATTTCTGACTCGATCCTCAGCTGATTTAAGTTGGCATTAGTGCATAGACTACACTTTTAAATTGTTTCAGTCATGTGCGCTGAACTCATGTTTATCTCAAATTTAAACAAAGGTGGCCAAAGATCACAAGCTCTTCTAACCAAGAGTCCATTTATTCCTTCTTGAGTGATGGAAATGTTAAAGCTGGTTAAAACAGTTACGCAGCCAGATGCTTTTCACTGGGCAAACAGAAAATCCTGGCTCAGAAAGGCTTCCAGCAGATGTTAAGTCTTTTTGGTGATCCATAAAAAGAGTTAAGATGGTACAGAAAAGTTCCAGAAGCTTTCGGGACAAAAGTATTTTTCCCTATTTATTCCAGGAAACTCATATGGAAAAAAAAGTGGAATTGGATTTAAAACAATTTATTTTGTGAAACATTAAATTACAAACTTAGCAGTGAAATAAATTTTAGAGAAGTATTTAAAATGTGTTTTCCATAGGCAGTATTTCAGATGATGATACTTTATTTCAGAACTTATCAGTACTGAGTTACAATCCTTATGTATCACCAGCAAGATGTACTGTTACTCTTTAATATGATTCTATTTTAGGTACATTATAATTAACACGCATAGGATACCGTGTGTATTTTGAAAAAAATGTCTTTATAGTGTCCTTTTTCCTTTTTTATAAAATTATGTCTTAGTTAAATTCTATTTCAGAACCCTGAAGATATTTTTCCTTTTATGATTTAAAAATTTGATGGTTTCTGTTTTCAAAATTTTTATTTTTTAGAGATAAATCAAATTTGCACACCTCAGCTTGTAGTACATCTCTAATACTAACTTTATAAATCATTAAATCACACTTTTCTTTTATATATTAATTGCGCTTACTTTATACTATCCAAATTATAGACACTAGTTTTTTTTTTCTCAGGACATACATACCATTTCTTTTCCACTTTGTTTTATTTCAGTTAGCAAGTAACTCTAACAGATTTTGTGAGGGTATTTTCCCCTCAAAAACACACTCAGCCATTTTTCCATGTGCAGCTGTCAGTGGACCTCTACCTCTGGAGAAATCAGAAAAGTTGTGGTGTTCTCCTTCATCGGCTATCTTGGTGGGCATACTTTATTTTTATAGGACTTGCAGGAAACGTGGGCATAATTCAATAGGAAAAAGTCAGTTTAGGATTTAGACTTTCAGTTAGACCTTGGAAAGAGTTTAAGGAAACTACAGTACTTCATCAAAGTGCTTGAAGATCTTATTTCCTAAAGCACTAGGAAAAAAAAAATCAATATTTTATTAAATAAGCTGTTAACCACAAAGGTTTAGATCATCCAGCATGAGTTTCTGAACAAGGGAGAGACCAAATAAAAAGGTGCAGAGGCTTTGTGCTGTGTGTCCCCGTGGAGGGGCTGGGCAGATTCCTGCCGACGTGCTGAAGGTTTCAATGCCAGCGGCGGCACGGTGGGATCCGTGGGGACGCAGGGTGTCCCACCACTGCGGTCCCCTGCCCATCCTCTGCTGCTGCCCCTGCCCTGAGCACAAGCACTGCCACGTGCGAGAGGGTCTGTAAGGAAAATTGAGCTTGTGCCTCTTTCCAGCAAGAAGGATTACCTCTGCATTTCTCCAAACTCTGTAAAGCTTGTGGTTTAAACACTCTGTTTAACCCCAAATTAGTACAAGCTTGTTGATTATTGAGTTGGCTCTTTTATTTTCTTTCAGGCAGGACAGAATATTGTTTTATAAATTTCTAAGGGGTTGCAGCTCCTGGAAACACACCTACTTTCCTTCCTGCATGGAGCTGTTGTGTACCCACTGTGAAGGACATGGAAAAAGATTTCTTTTTCATTTTTCTTCTGCCATTTTTCATAGTCTTATCTCTGTGTTTGGAAGCTCTCCAAGACAGAAACTGCTAATTCACAATTTTTATTGCACATTATTGGATTTGCAGTTTTGGCAGTTCTTAAGAATCAATCCTCGATCAACAGCTTAGATGTTTTTCCAAATGCCTGTATGCAGACTTTTAAAAATATTATGTATTTATACAATGTATGTTATGTATCAAATATAAAGATACACAGATCAATTTTGCAGGGTTTTTCTGAGGTCCCTTGCTGAGGTCCCTAAACAGTCTGTTACACCCACCTGGGCTTCAGTGTGTCCTACCCTCTGCCACAGTTCTCTGTTTCATTGTGCCTTCTTAGGACCCTTTTAAACTTTGTCCATTAAATGAAGCCCTGGCAGATTACTCACCAGCCTTGTGCTAGACACAGGCAGCTCTGAAAAATCTACCTAAAGCAAGGGGACATCTTCCTCGTGATTCACAGTTGACAGTGTAGCAAATATGCCGTCTTTCTACTTAGACAATATGCTACTAGAGGCTTAAGAAAAGTTTAAGAAACCGCATTTTTATTTGACTTATCTTCCATTTTGCAGAGGGTTTGTCCTAGCTTTATGTGTCTTTGAATCCTTTGCTCTCCGCAACCTCTCGGCAGTTCCCTGCCTCCCCAGCTGCGTGTCGCATGGCGTGTGATGGCCCTTCTTTTTGCTGTTTGCTTGTTCTTTCATCTATAGTTTCCCCTAAAGGTTGCCCTTGAAGATCTTCCTTCTGCTGTTCCCACCCTGACGTGGCCCCGGGGAGCTGACTGCAGCACGGTACCGCGTCTCACTGCTTTCTCTACTTTAAGTTCAGACTGATGCTGTTGTCAACATGCCTGTGACAACAAGCCAGTTCTGAGACTAAATATTTCTTCCTTCCATTTATGTCAGTAGAATTACAACAAAGAGTGAATAAGTATGCCCTGTTCCTCTTCTCCACACCGCTCATGATTTTACTGACCCTAGGTGTCTCTTTTCCACATAACGAGTCCTGCTGGCTTAACTTTTCCCCATTCAGAAGGTGTTCCAACCTTTGGACCATCCCTCTTGCCTTTCTCCTACACCTGTAGCATTTCCACCATGATTTTTGAAATGATGGGACCTGAACTGTCCCCATTGAGACAGGGTAAATACACACCATCTGCACAGTGCCACCATTTAATTTCTGGTTTGATTTTATTCCTTTCCTAGTAACCTGACAAAGCCTTGTGTCTTTCTGACCGCCATTAACAGTGAACTGAGAGTTTTCCATACAGACCTATCAGCAGGGACTCCCAGTTCTCTTTTCTGAATGGTAATAGCCAATTTAAAATCCATTAAATTATATATGTCTAGTTAAGGTTGTTTCCCCCTACATTCATTGCTTTACACTTATTGACATTGAATTTTGTCTGCTATTTTACTGCCTACATACTCAGAGCGGGTTCATCAGGCTAAACGTAGATGAATGACATCTGAGCCAGTCACTGTGTGCTCCCTTTACAGTCAGCGGAGAGAAAGAGGCATTTCTAGGGCTGTGATTCCTCAAATTCTAATATATATATCTTTAACAGATCAGAGGAATCATGCCTTAAAATTGCCTCTTTCTCTCCACTGAGTACGAAACGAGCCTCAGGTGACTCTCAGTTTCTCTAACAGCTATGTTGTGGATATCCATGGCTAGGTAAGACGAATCCTGTGTGTTATATTGTGAGCTATTTCAGTGACACTCTGCAGTCAGCTTTAGTTTATATTGCCCTGAACTATTTTGTATCATCAACAAACTCTGCTATGCTGCTATTCACTTTTCTCAGATGATTTATGGGTAAATGGAGCACACAGCTTTGTAGATGCAGGTGGGACTCCCCTGGAAATCTCCTTTTCTTTCTTTTTTTTTTAATGACCCTTTATTCCTACCTATTCTTTTTGACTTGCTATAACATCTTTATTTATTTATCCTCTTGGGAAGCACCTTGTCAAAACCTTTTTGGAAACACAAGTGTTCTGTATCACCAGCACCACTACAATCTGTGCTCTCACTGACTTCTTCAAAGGAGCTCAACAGATTTACGAGGTAAGATTTTCTCCCCACAGAAGCTGTAGTAATTTTTTTTCCATTTGTATCATGCTTATCCAGTGTCTTTTAGTTCTATGCTTCATCATAAATTTTGCAGATTAGTGTTCCCAAGTCACAATTACAGGTCTGTAGATTTCTGGACCTTTTCTAATTTTCCTCTCCAAAGCGAGGATCACTTTTGCCTCCTTTTATTCCCTGAGCACCTGTTAAGTGGTAGGTTGTGCACTGCAGTTACCAGGTCTTTTACAGACCTGGGGAAACACAATATGGTCCTGCTGATTCATTACTACTTATTTTATTGATCTGTCCTAAATCTTCCTCTACTAAATTTGAGTCACTCCTATTTTTTTCCCTCACCAGGAAGGCCAATGCTACGGGAATCTCCCTGAGATGCTCTTCAGCGGTTAGAGTCCACTTAGCTTTTCTCTTTCTGAAAGCCCCATGGGCCTTATCGATTATCTGGCAGGCTGCTGTCTTCCAGCGTGTTTGGGAAAGGTTTGACGACTTTTTTTGATTCCTGTAGCCAGCTGCCCCTCAGAACGTTTTTCTGACCAGTCTCCTTATGGTTTCACCTTTCCCGTACCAGAACTCACTCTTTACAGGCCTCCTAGTGATTTGTCCTTTATGTTGTTTATATCGATCAAATATTTATCGTTCTTTTTGTATCATGAAAGAAGAACAATATTCTGTTCACAGCGGATTAGAGTAAGTGAACCAATGACCTAGGTTCGGCACATGGAAAGAGAATAATTTCCATGAGTCCAAAATGGTTGAACATAGGCAGTACAGGTATTTGTGCTCTGCTAGCCTTCTGTTTATACCAATTTTAGACTGTTCTCTGCTCTACTAAAAAAAAAAAAAAAAAAGAAACAGAGAAAAAAAGAAACACCTTCCATTTTTAAATTAATTGAGTTAATACTGTTCTCTCAAGAGAGGAACTTTCTCACAGGAAGGTCAATAACATAATTAGCAAAACATAATTAAGAAAGTGCTGCTGAAGAATCACATTACTGGCCAGATGCTTCCCTCAGTACCGCTGGTGGGACTGGGGGGTTACAGATGAGGTGGGTGTATTGCTGACCCCGAAGGCCAAAATTTGCCCCTAGTGAGCACAATGCTGAAGGGTGAGAGGCAGGGTTTGTCCATTGGTTTAGCTTGTGGAAAAGACAGAAATTTGGTCAAAAAAGCTCAGTTTTTTTTTTTTTAAATTCAGGCTGAATATCTGACATTTGAAATTCAACGCATACTACATTTGTTTTTTTAAGCACTTCATCTTTTGCAACTTTGCGTGACAAGTGTGCACAAAAGGCATAACTGATGTTCTTTATTTCAAAAGTTAGTTTTTCATTATATATTCATTTGTAATATTCAATGTTTTCAATTTGTACTTTGATATTTATTTGCAGATATGAGACTGTCTGAAGCCTGAAACAATATAGCCTACTAATTCAGTACACTCTCAATTTTTTATCTTAATGAACCCTCTTATCTCTGGGAGGTTTTTACAGAGGGAATGACAACTAATTTGGAATAATAGCCATATTCGAAAGTTTGGACCTCTGTCTGTGACAGTTCATAAAAAGAAAAATCAACGGTTATCTAATAAATTACTGGTGATGAATTGTTGTCCTTGCTCTATGAAGTACCACAGGAACAGAAGAATCACCATATTTTAACAGACCGCTGGCCTGATATTACCATTTCTTGCACAGTGGCCGGTACCATATCTCTCAAAAAAAAAGTTCAACAAATCCTATGAAAAATATTACAGTTACCCACCCACAGGAACAGTTCTTAACTTCTAGCAGCTGATGCCTGATTTATGCCCTCAGTCGTGGCAATGAAAACCCCAAATGGTTTCACTTGTCTTCTCCCACAATGACCTTTGAGTACCTGACAGACTATAGATCAGCATTTGGGTTCCACCTGCACATTGAGTTTTTTTTGTTTGTTTTGTTTTGTTTGTTTGTTAGTTTGTTTGTTTTCAAAGAAGAGTTAATGGCATTTCAGGTATTTACTTGGTAACTTCTGTATCTCTGTAACAGGTACTGGAAAGTCAGTGAAAAAGGGAATTTCTCCATGCTGTTCTATAGGGACAATTTAACCACAGCATTAACAGAGGGAATGAAGTCCTTTTTACCTCCTCATTTTGGCTTCTCAAATTCCAGCCTTTATTCCATGAGCCCAGAGCACAATAGAGTTTAATAATACAGCTACCTTCTCACTGTTACCAACTGGATTAAGACCAACAACTAATTTTAAGTACAGGGATGTCATCTGCCAATTGCTAAGCACTATTATCTTTCAGTCATTATTATCAGAATCGTTTCCATTAACAAGTCAAAATCTTCAGGGATTTTGAATTGCCAGTGACCCTTTTCCCTCATATGATTCAGTTTTCACTTGGGTATTTAATACCAGTAAGACGGTGAACTCTAGTAATTGGTCATGCAGAGCACATCTTTAGGTGTTTGAATGCTCTAAGCAAAGTTTTGCTGATGTTCATTGGCTAACACGCAATTCCAGATTTTATTTAGTGGCCCCGTGATTGTTTCTATAAATACATTTTTGGGCATGGATTGAATTTATTTGGCAACACTACTTAGGCATGGATGACTGATGGACCATTATGAGTCATTGACTACGGAGAAGGTTAATCAGACAAATGTTCTCATTAACCCGAATCTGATTCTCTTCTTCATTATTGAAAGCCAGTTCATTTTCACTATGAAGTTAAGGAATGAGTTATCTTATTATAAAATGCATTTATGTATGTATATATATATATATATATATAGAGTGTGTGTCTGTTATTTATATAATTTTTA
>VXAL01018174.1:314213-413355 GCA_013399475.1 Chauna torquata | reverse complement strand
ATAAAGTGTGTGTCTGTAATTTCTATAAGCTTTATAAAACAAATAAAATATTGCATAAAAACATTTTATATTGCCCTGTGAACAGCAAAAGACACTACATGTAAATGAACAGTATTCTGTTCATTTCCAGTGCACAGATGCATGAAAATGCTTTTCAGAAGCTTCTTTTGTTAGTTGATGACCTTGATGGCTCTTCTTTTCTACATTTTTTCTATTTTCTGTGTTCTTATCTTGTTTTTCTTTTCCTTTTTTTTTTCTTTTTTTCTTTTCTTTTTTTCTTTTTTAACCTGTCCATTTTTAATCCAATGTTTTATGTTGATGTTTCATTTTCCTTGGGCTGTTTCCTTGCTTAAAATACATGATTTTCCATTCCTTTTGGTGGCGGTCGTCATATTATTTTGTCTAGCCTCTACTCAGTCTTTCACAAAACCTCAGTAGTCTCATAGGTAGTACACTTTTTTCTCCCGATAATGTATTTATGTTTTTTAAAACAGATCTGTTCATTGTGAGCTTTATTTCTCAGACCATCAGTTAAAAAACTATTTATTTATTTTATTTCGCAAACACATTATGCCAATATTCCATGGTGAGTACTATGTAGATACCAGGTCAACTCATTTCTTGAGTAATTCAAAAATGACATAGTTATTCATATAATTTTGAATTATTCATGACAGTGGACTACATACATGCCTCCATCTACATGTGTGGGAGATATCAAGACTAAATGAGTTTGCAGTCACTGGGCTTTCCCATAAGATTCATGTTGTAGAGAGACCTGTAAGCAGTAGTAACAATTTATCTGGAGAGACTGAGAGAGCACCACTCAATTACAGTCTGTTGGCCACAACAAGCTCTAGGTTAAAATTGCCTTGGGAGGGGAAGAGACTGGAGGCAAGGCTCCCACGGACTCAGATGGGTGTCCTTGCTGCTCCTAGAAAGGAAGGAAAGCAAGAAGGTAGCTTCAGCAGCCTCCTGGGGCTGAGAAAAGGCTTTCATCCCCAGCCCCTTAGTGCCAGCTAGGTGAGAGTGTTCCCCACTCCTTCTGGTGGCTTTCCTAGATCCCATCCAGAGGCACATGCTTGTCTCCAGGTATGTCTCCATAGGGAGCCTAGGTACATAACCCAGGGCTGGGTACTTCTGCATGTGCCAGTATTGTGGGTTCATCCCATGTAACAGTCAGCCTAAATTACTCTCCGGAGTTCTGCATTGTCTTCAGAGGAGCATAGCAAGATTATGTTCCTGGCTAAGGTTCCCAAAGTTAGTGGGATGAAGCTGGCTAAAAGTGCTAAACGTTCATAATTGCAACACTCAACATTGCAATATCTAAAGCCTTTTGTGGACTGATTTGCTGGGGAAATTCTGGTTAGGTAAACGCAGTGGTGTTTTACAATTGACTCTAATGGCCCTGGAAGTCATTTAAAGAATTCTGTACAAAAGCAAATGCTACTACTCTAGAAGCAGGTATTAACTGGCTTTGCTCCGATAATATTGAGAGATCAAAGCCATTCCTTCTAGGTCTTGCTGTAATGAAAGATAGGTTTTAACTGTTCTTTAAAAGCAGTGAATCAATTCAATTCTTTTTCTCCTAAAAGCTCTTTCTATCAGATGTATTTTGATAGAGTTAAAACCATGTCCCTGTTTTCTTACTAAATGCTCCTATTTATATGTTAAAAAACCTGGCGGGTTTGCAAGTACTGAAAAAAAATGTCAAGGGGACAGCATTTTTGAAATGGAATGGGATTTAAAGTGAGAATTTATGAATATCCCTTTCGTTGGGTATGACTGCAAATCTTATAGAGATCTGTGGCATGCTCTTATTCAACACAGTCCAGCTGGGAACCGGCAGGTTGTGTCTGTGCAGCCCTTTGCTCTCTGCTTTGGTGGAGAAGGAGGGCAGCACTCGAAGCAGTAATCGTGAGCCCAGCCCAGCACAGCTCTTTGGTGGGGAAGGTGAGGGTGCTCCAGCAGAAATGATGCAGGTAGAGGGGACCAGGGAGGGCTGTGGCTGCAGCTGGAGAGCAGGATGTCTGCAGGGGTTCCTAAAACCTGGACCTGTTCCACAAAACTGGGCTACTCTCAGCCTTTTGGCTTGGTTCTTGATAAAGAAATTCAAGATTGTGGAAACCTCCCTGAGCTCAGCACTAACACACATACCACTAGCCATCTGTTTTGCCTTTTGCTGGTTAGTTCTCTATTAATGGTGACTCTGCAGGTGTTTTCAGAATACAAATCACTGTATTGTACTATGTATCCCTAACACAAAAAGCAATTACAGTCACTGCCAAGTCGAAAACATCTGCCTGAGGGAAGACCTTGCAGGCCCAGGGCACGAAAGTGTAGCTGTGAGATAGACGAGCGACAAGTTATTCCAACACTTCCCTGTTGTGTAGCTTGGCTCTGTTCACTTCATCTGATTGTGCCTCCATCTTGCTCTTTTTACATGCTGCCCTTAAACCAATGGATGAAGAGTGTCCCAGGAGCTCAGGAGAACTGGAACAGCTACTGTCAACTGCCCTGGGATTAGATCAAGCACAGCAAGGACCATGGGATGGTAGGAAGGATGACAACACTCAAGATACTGGTCTAAATTTGTCTCCTGATTGAAAGTCAGTAAGGCCCAAGAACATACACAAAGATAACTCATTGTTATACGTAACGGGAGGTTGGTTGTATTGCACTGTTTTTTTTTAATGTTACCGAGTAGCTGGACAAAGCAGAGTCTTGCCACACCAAGATGCATCAGCTAAAAGCCTAGAAATACTTCTGTACAGAGATGGAGGGACCACAGCTGTTTGATTCAGAAAGCAGATGAAAAAGTAAGTGTATGAAGACAGTGTATATGGAGTGGAAGAGACACAAAATAATAAATGTTATAGAAAATCAAGGTCTCCTATTTATTCTTCTGCATAATGCCAAAACAAGACAATTTTAAATGGAAGTGAAAAGCAGCACATCCTGAGTAGTGCATTATTAATTTATGGTATTGATTGATGCATCAAAATGAAGGATTTAGTAAAAATAAAAGCAAGAAAATGTCTTTGTATGGAGAACAAGAAGATCTAAACCATGTTAGACAGCAGTGTGTGACACAAGCCATGGGAACAAATGGCATGCCCCTAATTAATTGGCAGTAGGTTTCTTGTCCCTTCATTTTGGCAGTGATCTGAACAAGAGCTTAAGATGGACAGATCATTTCTCTGGCCAGGTGTTGCAATTCTGTATGGACAAGTTTAGACTTGATTTTGCTAAAATGCTCGGTGCAGCTTGTGTGTATCCACATTTCCAGCTAAACTATGACGAGACTTCAGTTGCATGCACTATGGAGAACCTGTTGTCAGTAAATGTTGTTTTTCGCAGCCTAAGCAGTACTAAGGAAACTGAATTTGGCTGGAAACTGAACTGAAGAGGAGTACGTTCATTCCTGAGGTAACTCCACTGACCTCACAGGAGCTGCTCCAGAGTTCAGCCTAGCCTTGACCTGTTTTTCTGCAGTTTGCAAGTTGTGCGGCTGGAGAACTGCTTCTGCTTCTGCTGTTCCATCCATCTTTGTTCAAAGTAATAACAAGAGAATTAAAAAGGGTTCAGGGAAGGGTGACAAACATGATTGGAGCAGAGGAAAATGCTCATATCAAGGGAGATTGATAAGGTTGGAGTTGTTTCCCTTAGAAATGAGACAAATAAAAAGGAGACATAAAAAAAGAAGACAAAATAATAAATAGTCTAGAAGGACTCATGCATGCACGCCTTGTGATCCACTAAAAGACCTTTAGAGGTCCACGGCAATCTAATCAAATTAAGGCCCCGCCACCTGCCTCTCCCCTCTGGCTGGCTGCACAGCTGGGCTCTCTGCCTTGTGTCTTTTACCTGTTGGGGTACAAAGACTGAAAGCCAGTACTACAGGAAAGGTAGGACGGGGGCAGCTGTTGTCCACATTTCCCACCTGTGAAAATAGGGATAATCACAGAAAGTGGAGGGTCACATGTTGCAAGCCAGAGGAAAGGGAGATGCTTTTCCACATAACGTACAAACATCCATGAAGCTGGACAGTAAATGACATTTGAAGGGACTGTGCTTTGCAACAGGGACCTTCCTGGGTTGTAAGAGCTGCTGGTAAAGCTGGGTGCAGCTGTGCACGGTGGGGAGGCTGCACAGTGATTTCCCCACCCTGTGAGCCAGGCTGGGTGCCCTGGAGGGTTGTGGTAATTGGAGGGCTGCTGCCCTGCCAGCCTGTCACTGTAAATCTGCCCCTGCTCACAGCTAAGGATATGCTAGAATATTTGGAACAGCTTACAGCAATTGGGGCTTAGGAGGCACCTTAATGTGGCACGGTCATTATGCCACCCCTGCTTAATGCAGGGATCTTATGACGTCTAATGGGGTGGGATGGACAGAGTGGGATGCATCGGTACTTGCCTTGGGCTCTGTTGAGCTGATGTGGCTCACTGTGTGGTCAAAAATCTAACACGACAAAAAAAAAACAGGAATAGTCATCTGCTGGGATGGTGACCTGAACCAGCTGACTGCAGCTGCAGTAAGTGACGATTAGGTGTTGCTTTTAGATGCAAGACACCCAGCTTAGTTGTTTCTTTTCTTTTCTTTCTTTCTTTTTTTTTTAATTCCCCTGCTTGACACATTTTAAAATATCATTCATATATCTGTCTTCTACAAAGACTTTGATAAGCAGGTAGATGACAAGGCATTGTGAGATGCAGCTTTCCCAGCTGAATATAGTCCAGTTTCTCTATTTCAAATATGTATCGGTCCCGAAGGAGCACGAACAGCCCAGTGCAGGCTGACTGCACCTGCTGGCTGGGGCACTTGGCTACAGTTTCTGTGCCAGTCTTTTAATATTATGCAGTAAGTCTATTCTATTTGGCTAAGAGATTTGATAATTGATTCACTGATTAAGACTCTCTTGCTCTGTTGGCTCTGATGTTTCCAAGAACCAAGCTAGGACTCCTTCACTCTTTCACAGTTAGGAGCACTCTGTTTCTTACAACAGGCTTGTAACAGGGTCTAACACTCCGGGAATTAGACGTACCCTCAGCTGCTTTCACTGCCAAAGGAAACATTCACTTCCCTTCATTGCCTCTCACTTACCAAGAGCGTGTGCAATGATGTGCCGGAGGCCGCAGCATCGCGTGGGAACTGCCTCGCTGCTCCGGCGGGATGCGTGGTTCCCTGGGTGGGAGGGGGAAAGCACAAGGAGGGAGGGCTAATGTGCATCCCTGGGAAAGGCCAGGCTTGGCTATCCAGGCTTCAGCCACACCAGGGAGTCAGCTGCGTAAGTCGAGCCCTTATCATGCATCATCTGAGCCATGATAATCAGCCTAGTGTGTATACTTACCCAACGGTCAGCGTGAAAAACAATATCTTGCAAAGTGATGAAAGTGGGTCAGAGCAAACGTGTTATCACACATCTGCAGAGGACAAGCAACACACATGCATAATCTGTTACCACTGTCCAGTTGGTATTTGATGACTTTGTGGGTGATGATGAGATATCGTGAGACTGCGTCCTAAAAGCATGTCACCTCCTGCCCCTGTGTTTCATAGGAAACAATCATCCGAACGCCCTCTGAGGACTCACTCAAACAAGTTACCCGACCAGTAGATTACAGTGCAGTACTCTCTCAGTAAATTCAGTTTCATGTCAGTGTACTCCATTCTATGAATTTTTCATTTTTTGCTGCATGGCTTCAGCAACAGCAGGGATGGAGAGTGCCACGTCCTTGCCTTTCGTTTGGTGGTTTGTTCACAATGCAGAGGGATTTGTGGCCTGGAAAAGCTCAGAAAGTGGCAAAAGTGCCACCCTCAGTGCCCAGCAGTCCCCCCCAGGGAGAAACACAGGCAACTGGGACACGAGGAGGACCCAAGGCAGGTGCGGGGCATTGGGACGCGCTGGCAGGGGCTGAGCCCTGGAGATGGGCACTTGTGCTGGGGGGACTGCATCTGTGGGGCTTTTCTTTTTAACTTCTCTTTCTTCCTCAGAGAGTCTTTGAATTTCAGAAGTTTGTTCTTGTCTTAGTATGGATGGATTTGCACTGAAAATTCCTGCTAACAGCTGCTAATGGGAATTTTATTCTTAAATCTCCTGTGTTTTGAAGTACCATTTAGTTTTCAAAGCAAATTCAAACCTGTAAGCATGCATGGGAAGAAAAAACTACCCAACTAGCTGCTGCACGGCCTAGCGGATGTTATACAGCCTACTCTGATTAGCTTTTTAAAATTATTTTTAGCTTAAGTGTGTAGCGTGGAGCCCTAGACACAGACCTTTACGGTGCTTATCACTTCAAACAAGACATCAACAACCTCCCCCAAAAAAGAACAGACTGTAGGTGTGTGAGGGACTCCCTTTTTTCCTCCTGCAGAGAGTCTTTACTTTTCATATCAAAAGGCTTGGCTGCAGCGATTCCCCGGCTGCTTGCGCCTGTCTCCAGCGACAGCTGAGGCCCCTGCAAAAACTGGGGCACCCCCAAGTTCAAAGGGAAGCAGCTGGAGCTGGATGGGATGCGCTCTGCAAACACAATTCCTTTCATTAGTTTTTAAATTCCCTTTACTACCTGTTTTGCTATATTTTTTATTCTATCTTTCTTCTCATTTCTCTCACCCAATTAATGTCGTTTCACTTGAAATGGTTTGTACAGCTGTTAGAGGAGATCTGGGGAGAGATACCAGCTGTAAAGTAGGTGTTGGGATGGTTTTATCTGATAGCCCTCTGGGACTGCTCCTCTTTGTGTTCTCAGAGGCCTTTGCACATGCTAGCCTGACTCAGGTGCGTTCATCTAAAGAATTTAGACAATCATACATATTCTGGCTTATGGGGGGTTGGGTCAATTTTGGGATGCTTACATTAAAATTGAGTGTGTATGTGGACAAAAATAATAGTAGAATAGAAGGCTATGTAGAGGAATCACCTTTCTAACTCCCAGACAAAAACAGCAGGTTTAGTAACCTAAAGCACATGGGATGAGCTTTCCGGTGAATGAGTGTAGGAATGCTTATTTAGGCCCCAAATATCAGGTTGCCAGCTTTTTCAATTTTAATGTACGTGTAGAAGTGAAAGATCATTTGCAAATTCAAGTGTAAAAATAGTAGCGCCATGTAAGAACTGTAAGATTTTTTTCAGGTTAACTACTGAAATTTAGTGTTTTTTTAAATATATATAATGTATTAAATATATATGTTATATTTATAAAATTATGTACTTTATGTTCCCTTTATGTTTCCCATCCTAACCTCTGGCTCACATTTATTGAGCTGATGCCTTCCATATTCTTCTTTTCCAGAAAAAAAAAATCTGCTTTTAGACTGAGCAAAATTGTCTCGAGTGGGCTTGAGTAGGAAAAAGATAGAAACCACGGTGTAATCATCTTCATATCTTGTGAGATTTTCCCAGCTGAAAGACTCCTAAACTGCTCTTCCACATACAGATGCAAAGGTTAATCTATAAAAATATTTGGCAAATTATTTCTATAATGCCATTAGAAAACGGCCCCTAAAACCGAGGAGGACAGCTACGCCACGCTCCTCGCTACCAGCCAATCTCTAGAAATGTGTCTGGCTCAAACAAAAGAACAAAGACAAGTGTAACAGTATGCATTTGTATTTTATTAACATTCAAAGTGGTTTGCCTTTTCATGTTAATAGGCTTTTAATGATTTTGCATGGGAGAACTTCCTGTTTAAAGAAAGAAGGAACAGTTGATAAGTTAAACTACAGGAAAAATAATTAAACGTGCTTGTGTAGCATGGTATTGAAATTTATAACGTAACTTGCGCTGCCTCAGTTGTGAAACGTTCTCATCCTTATCCATTCTGTCCAGTTTAGCACTCAGCTGAAGGACGCTGCTAATAACTGTTTCTCTTTAACATGCTTGCTAGCAGCATTGTTTTGCAGCCCATTTTCAGCACGCACTGCACTTTAGAAATGGACCCTGTATTAGGTTACATCACAACTGCACGTATCCCAGGGGGCAGGAATGAGCTGCTTAAATAACTTTGCAGTTGCCTCTGTGAGCGCCCATCTGCACAGCTCTGGGACTGCCTTCTCGCAGGTTTTGGGCCTCTGCAGCCCAGAGCTTTCCTCGCTGCCCCATGCAGCCGCCAGCAAGATCTGTGCCACTTCTGCCAGTGCTGCGTTGTTCGGACAAGCACTGATGGCTGCCAGCAGGTTTGCCTCTGACGTATAGGCAATTTTGAACTTTATTAAGGCTGGTTTTCACTGGAGCTGCAGGGACAAGGAAATGAGAGACGTGTGCGCGCGCGCACTAACTTTGCTACAGCACCAGCAAAAACGAAGCTCCAAAAATCAGGAGTGCAACAGATAAATAAATGAATACAGAAAAAACAATTCAGTTGCTGCCTTGTTCCTGTTCACCCTGTCTTTTGAAAATGCAGCAAAACTCTATATTGCACCTTTAAGGGAAGAGCAGAGGTATGGGACTTACAGGCTTCACTTTATGCACGGAGCAATTGCTCTCCTGATCCATCAGACAGGTAAATTGTATTGCATTTAACCAGCACAAGCTGGATATTGGAGGAAACAGCCCATTAAATTACCATTTACTAGTCCAAGAGAGATGTTCCCAAAGAACTAGATCACAAAGGTGTGAGGGAACAAGCAAGCCTCTTATCAACTCCTGATTTTCAGTTTGGAAGGAAGACAGAAGCACCTGGCGCTGGGTAAGTCAAGAAGCTTAGAAAAGTCTCTTTAAAATCTTCTCATTCATTACTACACAGGTGTGATGCACATGTGCCATGCACTGCATATCAGTAGTATTGTGGATGCCATAGGGGACTTTTCCTAAGCTGAACCTCAAAAACACATCCTGATAGGTGGGGTTAGACCCAAGGGCATAGGGTTATACCCTCATCCACCCCTCTTTACCAGCCCTAGACATAAAGTGGTGTTGTCCATCCTTTATTCCCATATCTTTTTTCTGCGAGTGTTTGAAATCCTAGCAGAGGCTGAGTGAGGCAGTGGGGCCGCTTCAAAGCCCAGTGAAGAGCTCAGACCTGGTGTGGTGGCAGGGCTGGAGCCAGGCTGGCAGCTGACGGCTGCCTTCGCAGGGACAGACAACCCCAGCCATGGTTCTGCCGACTCCGCGAGGGTCCCTCATGGTGGTTGCGACCTCCTTTTATTCCCAAACGGCCTTTGTACAGAGTGTTTGTGGACTGGTGGCATCAGTTTTATGACAATAGCTGCAATGGTATGATTTTTAAGTTGTAGCACTAAAGTATCTTCAAAAGCTATTGCTGAAAATGAGCTCTTGCAAATAGTTAGTTTTCCCCAGGATAATTATTTCCAATATATCAGTATAAGAGATACTGTGGAACAAGGACAAATCTTGCAGCGTTGCAGTGGCTCTTTCAGCACAGGCATCCAGGCATGTCTGGAGAAACCGCAGCATGGCGATTAGTGGTGCAGCAGGCCATTGCAGCAGCATTGCCTTCTTATCTGGCTGTAGGAAAAAAGGACCTAATTTGGATTCTCTGAGGTAGAGGGACTCAACCCCGGGCTGCTCCTGCAGATGAGTTGCACAGCTGTAGAGGTGATAGTTATTGCAGGTGAGGTTGCTGCTCTGGGGGGCTGGGGCTCTTGGTCTCCCTGGACTTCAGCAGAAATTCCATCTTCTCAAGAGAAAAGAAGTCTTTTTCTTTGTCGCATTTCTTCCATTCTGCTCTCAATACATTTCTGCTCAAAGTTCCCCTTTTGATGAACTGGCATTTTTTCTGGAGAAAAATATACGTTGTTGAAAAATTCCCAGTCAGCTGTACCCAGGATAATTTAAAAACTTCCCAAAGAGACTGTTCTGGTAGCAGCACAGCATGGGGTTAGAAAACCAGCCTGCAAACATGTCTCTCCAGGACTGGAAGATGCCTTCAGAGGCAGCACAGTGTGGGTGCTGCAGTGTGGGAGGGCTCCCACCACACCAGCAGCGGGCTGCACGTAGCTCTTCCCTGTGGCAGGAGCACGCGTCACCCTGGGGCTTCTCGAGGCACTGCGAACACTTGTGCTAGAGCGATTAAAACCAGCCTGGTTTTACAACAAGGAAAGGATCTGTGAGAATAAATCCAAAGCAGTGCAAGTTAGTGCTTCGCCTCATGCAGCACCTTCATTTCATCTTACTTTTAGTCTAAAAACACCACTAACAAATGTAAAATGTGTATCAGAAAATACTACATACCTTTGTAAGTGAAATAAGTATCCAAGTTTTTCTAAGTTGTTTTTTTTTTTTTAGGCAAGATTCTTTTTGTATTGTGCTTTTTTCTGATTTACAATCTTGAAAATTTGTTGTTACATTTGGTACACACTGAAGATCCAGATCCAAAAGCACTCAGATGTCTTAACTAAAAATCCTTCTGAACACTTAAGTTTACAAGTGTGAATCTCAAAAACCACCTAGTATTTACGTAGCTCTTTTTACTGATTGATACAAAAGCAATGGATCTTTTCCCACCCTTTTATAAGTTACAAAAAAAGTACAAAGCACTGATCAGGTTTTCCTCACACCTCTCAGCAAAAATAAAAACCAAACACACGTTCTTGACAGATATAGAACACCAAAAATCAGCGTAAAACGGAAATGGAAACAATCTTAAAATAAACTCTCTTTGACATTTAAAATTTTCAATCCCAGACAGTACCACCTTTAGATTGTGAAAGGTCTCAAACCATATGATAATGTCACTAATGGGAAAGGGTCACATAGCATCCGTATTTTTACTATTGTACTTTCTGATTTCAGTCAAATTGCATGACAAAGCTATGAAAAGTCAGGCTTCCAGTGCTACCTGCTCTATGTTATGGACTTAGATGTATTTTAGCAGCAGTACTTCAGTATTAGGGTTTTGTGGAATTATGTTAACTTTCACACAGTGAAAATCCATAGATCAATATGAACATATACACATATTTGTTTGTTCACACATTCATATGGGAGGGAATATCCTAGCTACTCAGATTCTTTTCATTCTTATTTTTCACCAATAAATTGATTAATTTAAATTGAATTGGAGACCGACTTTTTACTTGGGTAGATAATGACAGGACTAGGGGGAATGGTTTTAAACTAAAAGAGGGGAGATTTAAATTAGATATTAGGAGGAAATTCTTTGCTCAGAGGGTGGTGAGGCACTGGAACAGGTTGCCCAGAGCAGTTGTGGATGCCCCATCCCTGGAGGTGTTCAAGACCAGGTTGGATGGGGCCCTGGGCAACCTGATCTAGTGGGTGGCATCCCTGCCCATGGCAGGGGGGTTGGAACTAGATGGTCTTTAAGGTCCCTTCCAACTCAAGCCATTCTGCGATTCTATGATTCTATGAATCTGTTCATGCAAAATATATATATTTTGCTGTTACCACACACAATTCCTTGCAGGAAGGTTCTTGGCTAAAGTTCAGCATTCCTGGTCCAAGCTGGGAAAAAAGAGGAGGAGGAGGAGGGAAAAGAGGAGCAGGAAGGAACATTTCCCCTCTTCCTCCTGCTGTGGGTGAGTGTCCGGTACCCATCCTGGGATGCTGAAGATCTTGATTCAAACCAGACCTTCCTTGCTTCAAACTTGGCAGGAGTGCACCTAAGTACTGGACGTTAGCTGGGAAGGACTCTCTGAATTTCTTCTAATGAAATCATTCTGTACTGTCATTTTAGATAATTATGCATTGACATCAGGACCTCACTCTGCTTTTCCTGAGTCACAGGTGAAAATGCTTTCCTCCAGCTTTTTCCAGGCTTTTAAATCTGTTCGTGGGAAACTTCCCAACGTCTTGTGTTTGCCTGGTTGTGGAATATAAAACATTTTGGACTCTTAAAATCTCTCTGGGGAGGCAAAATATTTCCTATTCGGCCCTAGTAATTTTAAAAAAAAATTTTTTCCTCAGTTTTAAAGGTAGCTAAGAGATTGATAATTTATTCCTGAAAGTTGCCTTTTCATGGAGTAATTGACATACAAATGTTAGCAGATGAAACAAACTGGTCTTGCAGTATTGGAAAGCTCTGCAGACAGCAGGCCCGTAAATAGGCTGGAAAGGAGAAAAAAATGCTGGGAAATGCCTGCCATGAAATTAATTATGTGTTTAAATAGGAGGAACTGATTTCTGTAAAACCAAAAGTGCTTTTTAATCTTCCAGAGTAGTTCGGAGATTCAGTCCTCAGGTGGAAGAAGTCCTGCAGGGCAGCTCTAATTTGTCAGTAAGCAAAGCACATGGAACGGTGAGTAAGAAGGCAAAATCTGTTTTACAAATATGTAGAGACAGCTTTATGTCTGTAATGTATTCATCATGCAGCAGTATGGCACTCATACAGCAGCACTTTGGCCCCCCTGTCTTGAAGAATATTCAAGTTTTACTGTTATTGCAGTACATTGCAAGTCCTGCTTTGTGTTGCTGCACACTTGAAATATCTTCTGGGCTTGTAATTGGTATGTGTTGGGGTATTTCTTTACACTTAAATAAGCACAGAGCAGATTTTCAAGGAGTGTCGATATGTCTGGTTGGCTGCATACAAGTCAAGGGGACCAAGCTCCTTTATACCAGCTAAGGATCTGATCCTGTGTGTTTAAAAATAGACTAATGAGGGAAGGACCCATCTACCTACTGAGAGGTTTCGTGACCTACTTCTGCAGCTCTCCTCCTTGTTCGGGAAGGCTCTGCTGGGCTTCTGCTTCTTAATCTCCTTGGTCTCCCCCAAATCGCTCACAAAAGCAAATTCCACCGGAGAGAGAGACAGCTGTTTCTGCATATATTAATAACATGCAGCTCTATAAATGATTAATAAAAAATACCACTGACTTTGAGTTATGGTGTAGTAATTCACACTTAGCTGTTTAGATGGCTCTCAGCCTTCATCCTGGTGTTGCATTATGCACCCAGGATGAATGATTATGCTAGAATTCAGATTGTTGTTTCTCATTGCTTAAGTTTAGCACTGCACATATTGGACTGGATCACAGAGCTGACGATGGCATTGCCAGAGACTTTGCACACCACATGGATGGACAAAATCAAAACAACCAATTTTTCAAATTCGTCAATGACAGTGCTCTGGGAATGCTGTTGGCCATGGACTGAAAGAGCTCCGTCTTCTGGCATGCTAGGCACCTACAGCTGGTCCAAAGAGGTGCTTAAACTTATTTAAACACACGTGCAGACATTTTGGTGGATCCTATGAAGTGCTTAGTGCAGAGTGAGATCCTGCTTCTCCTCCTGCGATGGATGCATTGTCTTTTTCCAGCCATTTGCTCCATCGGGAAGTCACCTTACTTTCTGCTGTGCCTCTCGGTTGTTTTGGTGACACTTGTTTGTGTGAGCTCTATCCGTGAGAAGTGCATGCTCATGAGAAGCTTGGGGCTCAGTAAATTAAATTGCTTGTGTGACAGCCAGAGAACTGAAGTGGAAATACAACCTTGCCTGGTCACCTACAGACAACTGAGCCTGTGCCTGTTTACCTCCAGGTGATTCACCGCATACTGTCAATCAAAATGGATCAGATGGATCACACCTGAGAAGTGCCTATTTGTCTCTGTTAATTACACGGGGATGCCAGGGTGACTTTCTCAGATACCGATTTCCATGCTCCAGAGCTCTAAAACCTGGGGAAGCGAGGCTCAGCCTCTGAATCCCTGGTTTCCCTGCCCTCGGACACACGGTGCTGGGGCGACAGCACACAGGACACGTTTTACGTGCTCCTTCAGGGCGGTGAAAGGCCAGTCATCGCTAACTTCCTGTTCATCAACAAATATTCAGTGTTAAATGCTCTCGTTAAAAAGTGACTCTGCGGTGCTGATGTGCAGCTTGCAGGTGAGTAAAACCCCCACGGAAGCCTTGTCCCCGATGCACACAGGAGGTGGAGAATCTGGTTGGGCTGTCCCAGATGGAGGGATACACTCGCTGGTGTTTAGATCTGCCATTGCCACGGGAAGCCATGCCTTGCTCCTCTTCGGAGGAGAAAATGGGGCCTCAGGAAAGGGTTTGGTGCCTTTGTGCTGGTTTCTGAAAGCCGGAGTGAAACAAACCTTTCAGGGGAAACAATGCTAATAGAGTCATCGCTTTGGCACATGAGCCCTGCTGGAAAGAAAGTCTGCTAATCCCCTCCATAGTCTCTCTATTTATACCCCTAGGCAGCACACAAACCGGCCAAGTACAAGAACAAAAGCTGACTAGAAGTATCTCCTGTGACTGTTGTTCCCATCAGCTATTATCCCCTTTATTAAGGATCAGGCTAAGAACAACCTCCGTTAAGGCCAACGCTCTGCAAAGCAGTGTGATTATCATGCTGATGTGGGTGGGACTCGCCCCGTGGCTCGCCTCTCCCTCCGCCCTCACTGCCCGTTTCCCCGCCTGCTGCTGCCAGCCAGGCCGAGCGAGGCCCCAGGCCCAGCCGTCTGGGCTTGCGGGAGGGGGGCCAGCGGGGCTCCCACTTGCACCATGAGCTTCAGCCTGGAAGTAGAGTTTGTCTGCTCGGCCGTTACTTTAAGACATTAAGGAGCATAAATTTTACAATAAAAAGGAAAAAAAATATATATATTGGGCTACATGTTTATGTGTCACCTGAGAGGTAGAGTCTCCTAGAGAAAGCCAAGGCCTAGGACTGTTCTGTAGATCACTAATGTGGTGTTTCTTTATTTATGATCATTTCTAAAATTAATATAATTGATACTTCATTTTTATATTTAATATATCTGAAGGTCATTAATAATTGTGATGATCTTCCCTATTTAGAAGGGTTGAGTGCAGTTCTGAGCATTAGCTACAAAGTGCAAGTATAGTCAGTCCTCTTTGCAAGACCAAGTGAAAACTAGAAGCAATAGAGAATGCAAAGGTTTGGGTATTTTTGCCAAATTGTCTCATTCAGGGATTTAGAAATGGGTGAAGCAGGTGGTTCTAATTTTTATAAAAGCAAGACAAATCAGAGTATGTTTATTAGCTCATATGCACAAATCAGGCAATTTTGAGTCTGGAGGAGGGAAAAGCAATCCACCTCAAAGCTGAGGCATGCTTGTATCTCCTTCCTGGGTGAGAAGATGGAAGTTGGAGAGCCTGTTGTACATCATGCTCTTTGGGTCTGTCTGTCTGAATACACAGCTTGTCTCTTGCTCGTTAAAAGAGGAATGATATCCTAGGAGGGTGTTGTGCAGAGCCTCTAACACCTGCGTAGAAGCTACAGTAGCAAACGAGAAGAGAACCATTGGGAATGTCCTGACTTTTCTCTATTTAAAAAGTCTGCTTAAATATTTGGTAATTTTTTCTTTCACTGAGAATTCAGCTTTCATTGAAGGGAGATATCTGGACAATGGAAGTGGTCTTCATGAGCCAGCTGTTTGCCAGTGTTGTTAGCATCTCTTTTTAAAACCATTTCTGAGAACAAGCCTTGCTCCTTAGCAAGACATCCAGTGTTTTCCTGGACAAGCCTTGGTGGATGTTCAGCTTCCTCAGGGGGTTTGAGTTCGGCCCCCTTCCAGTTTCCTTCTGGCCTTGGCTCTGTGTTTTGAAGATGCATACTTGCAAGTTAAGGCATCACATATTGCTCTCTCTTGCTCTAGCAAAGACAAGGTTTAATATTAATCTTTGTTTACTCAACAGTAAAAGTTGTATTTAATCTAAGATCTTTTAAATTTAACACTGATAAATTGAGCACATTCTTAATGTATGTTCACATTCTGTCTCAGTCTATTATATATGCATTGTATAAATGTGATGCATTGGCTTTGTAAACACACAAATAAACAAAAAGAATTATCTTCTTCCCTCTAGAGACAAAAAACATTTGCAAACCAGGTTACTTCTCTGTGAAGCCATGGAGCCGTGAGAGCTGCAGTTCATCCTGCACCACGCTCAGAGTGGCTCAGCTGATCTGACACCCCTTTACGTCTGAAAACGAAGGTCCAACACCCAGCTTCTGGTTGCACACTCCCTTGCCCTGGCACTGCTACTGTTGCTGGCTGGTTCTGTAATGACCCAGTTTGACTCACTGATCCAGAATAAGACTGAATAGGTGAAAAATGAGGTAATTTTCTGCCGGGTTGTTGAGTTGCATCATCTTCAGAGCAGGTCTGACAAAGTCATACAGGGGACACAGGGGACCTAATTCTGATACCTGGTTTGCAAAAATTTTATCTTACCCACAGGACGCTGAGAGGAGCCTGCAAGAAGGAGACTTTACCTAAAGAACAAAGGTACATTAATAATTTTAATAAGATCTCACACAGTCATGAAAAACAAAAACCCATATCATCATCTCAGTTCAGTCCTCAAAAATGTCTGTAGCCGGTCCAATTAATTTGACGAGGTACAAAAATTAGCAAATAACTTACAAACTCAGATAAGGCTAAAACAAGTTGTAAGAAACAGATGGACCTGTATTTCCGGGCTCATCCATACATCATGTACGATTGTGAGAAAAAGTTCCAGCACTGCTCCCATATGTACTGTAGCTCATACTTTAACTGCTTGCTACTTTGGGCGTCCTTCTCGCAGCAAGGTCCCTGTACTTGATTGAATTTGTAGTGTGGATGATACCACGGTGAGCTATGCACACCTTCTGTGTGTCTGGGAGTGCTAAAGGCCCCTGGAGAACTAGAGCAGTCATTGCCTTTGATTTAGTAGCAAAACCTGTTTTCATTACTTGGTCTCAAGTCCTGAGGACAGCCCAAATCCTCCAACACTGAAGATTTCAATAAGACATTGTTTGCTCTGCTGTGCAGTCAATAAGATGTCATTACTTTAGCTGCAAGATAAGAAAGGATTTGTTAATGGCTCCTCTTGGGGATGGTAACATTTTTTCCCCCTTATAGATCATTGGGGAAAAAATATGGGAACAGAATGACAAGGAAAGAAATCAGATTATTTTTTGCATATGTGCCTTCCAATAAAAGTCTGAAACTATGAAAAGCACAAATGCAGACTTTTTCTTTACTATTAATTTGTAGTAGCGTGTGAAAACAGTGATCTAATATGCAATGTGCTGTAGCATATGTACCTGTTAAAGAGAAGAAAATAGTGTCTCTCTAAAGGTAAATGCTGTGAGGTGCAACAAGTCTATCTGTCACTAATCTGGAAGTACAGCACTCCAGGAGAGGCAGGCCAGTGTTTGCCTTTCCCAGATCTAAATAAGCAGTTACTAATTAACAGCAGATATGGAAAGAATTTCTCAAAAAACTGTTGCTCTGGAGCATCTGTCAGCAACAAAATGGGGTCTCCCTGGCTGGGGATGGAGCTGTCCTCGCCCTGTGGCCTCAGTCTCTTACCAAAACCTCCTGCAGATCCTCCCATCTGACATCATTCGTGTCCCCAGCCGCACGGCAGACTTCTGCCTTCTCCATGCGTCCTGGTCTGTCTGCTGTTTTCAGATACAAGGTCACGCTTTGCCTTGGCAAACCCAGAAATAGCAATGCCGTATTCTTTTTTAAACCGTACTTAAGACAATAGTGAAGGGCCTGATTCTGCCAATTTTTAGCTGCCTGTATAATTTCCTATGTAGTTAAAGTTATGAACAACCAGAGGGCCTGTCTGAACTTGAAAACTCATTTGGATTAAGGTGAAACACAAATTCAAGGCACAATAGCTCTGCCTGAATAGGGATATTCAGAAGACCAACACCAGGTGCCAGGACCAGCCCTGTGTTTTTGCAGTCGTGCACAGGATTCTTAAAGGCACAGCATGGCCCATTCTTCCAGCTAACCAGCGTGTACAGGCAGGGAATTCCCTGTTTTTTTTTGTTTTTGTTTTTTTTTTTTAAGTCATTAAAATAATTGTGGGATAAGGAGCAGATTTATCACAGGACAAATAACCTTAACCCCTGGCTCACCTCTTCGTGAGCTTTCAGCTCTGCAAAACCCAAGAAACTGACAAACCCCCAAAGCCAGGGACCCTTGGTGGAGTAGATGGATGTTTGGGCTTGAATACTGGGTGGGAGGGATTGGTCACCACTTCCCACTCCGGCAGGGAACGGACCAAAAGCAAAGATCCTGCAGTGCCCTGGTCGTAGAGGCTTAAGTGTAATTCTGCTCGTTGGGAGCAGCCAGACTGGTTTAGAAAATGACTGCATGAATGAGCACAATGCGGCTGTAAGGGGAGACTCCTTACTCAGGTCCAAAGGGGATTGCAGAAGAATGGGGAGGTAAGAGAATAGCTGGCAGGTGCTTGTGGCTGGGAGCACAGCTTATTTATCCACTCATTGTGTGACCTCCATCCAGGAGCAGAGAAATGATGCGAGAGGCTTATGTGGGTACAAAATGAGTATCTAAAAAAATAAAATCTCTGATACTGTGTTGTTAATGTTATCCGAGTTGGCTGTAATTTCCTTAGTCTTGCACAATTTAAGAATTTGAATTTCTTTCCATTCCTTTCTTTTCTTTCTTTCCTTTTTTTCTTTCTTTTTTTTTTCCCCACCTTTCCTATGAACTCTCTCTTCATACACTAGAGGTGGATTTTTGGTGTCCTGGCCTGTGCTTGCTGCAACAAGGAACTCAGTGGAATTTTCTCCATGATCTGTGTTCCATGCTTTTTCTTCCTCTTCAGCATTTAGGAGATTATTATATCTCACATATTTATAGAGAATGGTGTATCCTTATGCAACTGGATGGAAGACTTTTTTTCATTACTGGAAAAGAGCATCGTGCATTATGAGGCAGAGGTCATGAGTAATGATCTTAACAGCTGGCAGAACACCCATCAGTGTGTGCATGTGTGTGTGTTTTGGAAAGAGGACAGGGGATATGTGTTCACATATGCACTTCTGTAACCCTATATTGTTACAGTGCTAGGGCTGCTTGGAATAATTAGTGAATTGATGAATGCATTCTAAAAGCAAGAGAAGTGATTTAATTTCTTTGCATCATTGCTGACTGATAAGATGTAACTTTAATCCCAGTGATTAGCATTGCTTTTACAGGATAACTGTATCAGAGAATGTAATAAACATGGTAGAGAAAAAAAAAAAAAACAACTTTTAAAGGCTCTTCTTTTGATGCACTTCCAGGTTGTAAATAAAACCCACTTTTGTCAACTTTCCTGGAAAGTTCATTACTATTATCAGGCTATTAAGATACATTATTTTTTTATGATGAAAATATTGCTCCAAGCCATGTGGAGGTTACTTAGGACTAACTATATGCATATCTTTTCAAATAGGGAGAGACAGAGAGAGTGATAAATGGAGTGAGTCGGTTTAGTTGCACTCTGCCAGCCTCCTCTGTTTAAGTTAAAATGAAGCTGCTGCCTCACTGGAACGAAAGCATACTGCGTTGTACCCCCTGCTTGCTGCTTGGGCTGCATAAGCCTTAAGAAGGAACAGAAAAGCTGGACTGCCTGGAGGTGGGAGCATCTTACATACTTGATTCAGATTAAGAAATAAATGATGACCCTGAAACACAACACAGGGCTTATCATGACAGGAGTGAAAAGGTATAAAGACCTGAACAGTTTATTTGTATGAGAACATAATTTTCCTTGTCATCGACTTGGTGTTGAAAGGAATGGCTTCTATCTACAGCATGCAGAAAAAACAGGAGATAAATAAATTTCAGTAGCAGTAACAGTTTAATGGCAAAAGATTGAAAAAGAAGAGCAATATGGAAATCAGACAGTGATGACGTTCTAGGAATTTAAATGTGGCATTTCGCAGCAGCAGTATTGTTCGTGTAAAAACAAAGCTAACCAACAACAAATGTACTACTATTTTAAAATAGACTTTATTTAACGACAATAAATATAAAGAAAACTTAATGTTCAGAAACTAATAGCAAACATTCTGGGAAAAAATATAAAAAATACATTATACATTCTGAATTTTATCAACATACACGGAGTCTAAAACAGTGGCGGCGGTCTGCAATTTATGGTGCTCATATCTTACTTTAAGGCAATGAAATGCTCAGTGAGTCAGATTCATCGTGACTTCAACAGACCTGTACAAAGTAAGAGTCTGGCCTATATATAAAGTGTAAAAATAGTAAAATTGATTCATAGTTTAAAACAAATGTTAATTCTCCCTTCAAGCAGATCTTTAAACATCATTAAAGTGACCTAGTCTTGAAAAAAATTTTACAAATACTATTATGTAGGCAACTGCCCCCACGCCCTTAAGCGTTTCATTCCTATGCCTCAGCAGAGCTCACTGTGTACATGCAGTGCGTGTTTCAGCAGTTGGAGGTAGAGGCTACATACGTTGCACAGCTTAAGAGGTTTAGGCACTCTGTGCTGTGAATAATGCTATGCATATGGCAAAATGAACTGAATTCCTGATATAATGTTTTCTGAAAGTAAACGTTATGGCTACATTAGCAAGTAGTGTGGCACTTGGGAAACAAATCATAGAGCAAAGAGCTGGTGCTGACAAGCTGATGCCCACCCAGTACTCATTGCTCTCTTCAGACTAGCTCTGGTTTTAGAGCTGTGGACTAAAATGCCTGCCAGAGACCATGATGTGCATATCTAAGACCTATCTTCTGGTTTGGCTAAAGACAAAAGGAATCCAGTTCATGAGCTCGGAGACCAGAAGTGAGCAACCACCCAGAAAGTGGGGACAAGTGGAAGACTAGTTTCAAAGCACACTCCTGATCTGAACAAAATGGTAGTGTAGAAACCCACCCAAGGCTCCCCAGGTCACAGCACCAAGCCCGCTGGAGTTCAAGAAGCGTTTGGACAATGCTGTCAGACATAGGGTCTGATTTTTGGGTGGTCCTGTGTGGAGCCAGGAGTTGGACTTGATGATCCTTGTGGGTCCTTTCCAACTCAGGATATTCTGTGATTCTATGATTCTAGGTGGTTAGGAGTTTATTACAGGAGGAGCCCAAGTCATAGATACACATACTTTGCTCGCGTAGCATTTTTTTTTTTTTTTTTAAGATAATTATTTTAAAGGCAGGAATATAAACTCTCGATGACGTTGAAGACCAGCTCCCCCTTTAGGAAATGCGTGATGTAAGAAGGGGCAATTGAGAGAGGCCACAGGGACAAGAAAAGGACCAGAAGACCAGGCACTCCTGAAAATCAGTCTTAAGCTCTGCCACTGTTCACAGTGTGACCCCAGGCAAGGCACTTAATCCCTTTGTTTCCTGGTCTCTTTAACTGTCAAAGTGAGCAATCGAAGTTTCCTTAAGAGCAAACAACTACCTGAAATGGCCCATTTCGTGATTTTTTTTTTTTTTTTCTGCCTTTATCAGAGGATACCTCCTTGCTTGCCCCTGCCCTCCAACACTACATCTGAGCGGGTGTTTAAGGCACTTTGGCACCGCGATCCCTGATGGGGACATGAAAATGGCGTCTCTCAGCTGAACACTACTGCTGACTGGGAAAGGCCAGCTCAAAGCCAAAATCAGAAACTCCAGCATGCAGGGAGCTGACTGGCCTTTCTAATCAAACTCATATAGCACAGGAAAATCCTGAGTACTTCATTAAAATTATTCCATGAAATGGTCCTCTGGACAAAATTTTGTTTTAAAGAGAATCTTGTTATACCCCAGTGACAGGACAAGAGGCTACAGGCACAACCTGAAACACAGGAAGTCAGTCAGTCATTTATAGTTATGGTCTACCTTATTTTTGTGTCCTGTGTCTTTTTCATCTTCAGGTGGTGTCTACAGCAAGTTTTCTGGGCATTCTAGTAAGCAAGCTTCAGTTCTTCAGTGTCAGAAGTGTGTTCTCTGGAACCTCTCAGTTTCTGTCTTTCACCTTTCAACCTTAGCTTGACTTCTGAACCAAGCTTTCCTCCCATGTTCTCCCTCCTATGCAATCATTTTGCGAAGTCATGCTGAGTGAAAACCTTGTCTATCCTGCCTGCTGAAAGAACTCCCCTCATGTGCTGCCTCTTCTGGTTTAAATGTTGCCATTTCAAAGGATAGGCTTGAGGTACACAGAGTAGTATTTTGAAGTTTTTTCTACAAAATTCAAATGTTTGATTCCTCCTGATTATTAACGGGTTAAAATATATCTTATCAATGCTACTTAGTTTCTGCAAACAAACTTCTTTATATGTAAAAAAGCTACATGAATAATCTGCCTAAAAATTGTGCATATGAATTACATTTAAGAGTACAAAATTACAAACCTAACAGTAATCACCTGGTTTACAGAGTGCAGACATACTTTTGCCTTTTTAACAAGATTTTGGTTTTCAGAATTCATAGGAATTGGTTCACTAGAACCATTAAAAGAGAAAGCAAGTTAATAATCTGGAACATCACTGCTGCAGACACAAAGTGGAGCTGTACATACATGCTTACCCTGTAATTCCCTAACCCTCAGGTTACAACTGGAGCCAAAATAGCCAAGCAGATCTGTAACCTAATTTGAGGATGATGGATGGCTCTAGCAAATTTATCCGCACTTGTAACATCTTCCTAGTTATTTAAAGTTTCATAACACGGTTAAGGCATATTAGATTGTTTATTCCAATCTGCAGTTTCAATAGATTCATGGTCTTGTCCAAATTCAATTTATCATGCAGCGTTGTACCATAACAGGTCCAGCTGCACATTCTTTCTATGTCGAAATCTATCAGAGAAGAGAATGGTGCCTCTGCACCACCACACCTCTGGTGTGGGAGAAATGCAAAATACAGCCCTCAGCAAATATTGATTTAGGACGTGAAAAGAATTTTAACACTCATTACTGTTACAGGTGGGAGACCTTCAAGGCTGCATTCATTCAGAACAGAATGGCCATGTGAGCTAATGAAAGTACATTGACCAGGGTAAGATAAAATGCCTGAGTGTTCCACTCGTTCCAGTGCTGTAAAGTCAGTTTGTATGCATTGATTTCAAAGGCAGTTCTCCTGTTTACACAGAGATTGATGAACAGGATGGGCTTACAGTCCTGCTGCTTCTTGTGATCCAAGCCCATGATTAATTGAAATATCTTGTTATCCATTTAAGTCTCAGTATGAACATCTAATTCAGTGTAGCACACAACAGTGCTTAGTATGTCAATTGCAACAGCTTAACAACATGATTTTGTGTTGTCTTTTCCTTCTCTTTCCTTCATGTTTTGGCTTTTCTGTTTCATTTTATAGTTGGGGTTTGCATTATCAAGTAATCACATTACTCCTTCAGAGTAAGTGGTGGTGTTCTTACAACAAAGAATTCTTGTTCTTAAGGTTTTATTCAAGTTGAACAACAGATCTAATAGCGTATGCCTAAATAAAGTGGAAAGCACTCTGTGTATTTGAGAATTAATCTGCATTGTCTAAAGATGATAAATAATTTTTACCTTCATATGTTAAAAAATAGGTCCTATTAAAGCTGTTTTAAAAAATTGATAACTGTAAACTGAATCTCAATGGTTGCATTTGCCAAAGGGAAATAGGTGAAGGAGCATGTGACAGTTGCAAGAAACAATGCTCAGTAAAGGGAATTAATCCAAAGTGTTTGATTAGCTGTTGGTAATATCTAGACAAGTATTAGCTGGCTAAATACTGTTACTCCATATAAAAAAGTACTTATTCAGCTTTAGGTCGGCAAGTGCTGTCTATTCCTTTGATAATTTTGTCGGTGATTTTCCCCATGGTTTTCTTCACAACTTTGAGATCGTTCTCATGCAAGAGTTTCTGTGTTAGGTATTTCTCTCGTTTGACCTTGCTCTTGGTCTTTTGTGATACATCCGGGATTATGTATGATATAATAAACTTCACAAAGTATATGACATGCTGTGGAAGGTGAAAACGAAAAAAAAATATCGGTTGGGTTGAACAGGATATTATTATTATTGTTATACAGGAAATGTCACACTATCTCTTAAAGCTATGAGCAGGTTTTGTACCAGGATGTACCACAGTGGAACAGTATCTTAAAAAGCAGAGAGGAACAGAATAATTGTCTGATAAACAAGAACATCTGATTTTCTAATCCTGATGTTACTAATAACTTCTCTGCTTACTTTGGGGGAATCCTGGTGCCCAGTGTTTCCTTCCCACCCCCCACCCCAGACTGTGGAAATATTGATTACGGATTCTTTTGAAATTGTTTCAGGTTTGTCCAAATGCCTCTGGGGCTACAGGCATTCCTCTGCTATGGGAACTCTGCTCTATCAAGTTGCATGTTTCTGGTGACTTCAGTGGTCCTTGCATCAGGCCCTAAGTACATTTTATAATGAAAGAATACCTAGTAGTCCTCTCCCTTGATCTTGATCTTTTAGGAAAGATCCCATCTTTCCTAAGCCTAGATTGTTGCTGCACAGGAGGGACCGATTGCTTTTTAATGAAAGAGGCTCAACTAAAACTTGCCTCTCACAGTGACTGTCTACACAGGTTCATGTGTGTTAGTGCACATGTACAATGGGCATGTATTCATGAGGCTGTGCACAATCCTCCTATAAGAACATGTAAAAATAATTTTGGTGCAACTGTCCCTTCTATTTCTGATACGTGAAATCAATTTACAGTTCTTGAGAAAAGAAACTGCAAACGTGGGGCAATCCTCAGCGGATCTCATGACTTTCAGAGACTTCTTTTTCTAGTGGTGCTACACTTAATTTACATCTCCCGAGCTCTTGCCCATGCCAGCACATATTGCACACTAAAAGCTCTGATAGCTTTGCCTAGAGAGAATGTCTTTGAAGGATTTTCTGCATGGAGGGAAGAGGAGCCTAAATAACTAATGCTCAAAACCCCACACGCTTACCTCCATGACAATGATGAAAGCCAGCTTGGCTGCGATGACATGCCAGTAGTATATGTTATGCTCATATTGATGCTGGTGACCGGGAGGGTAGCGGAAATCACGGTATCTGAAGGCAATGCAGGAAAGTCAGGGGCTAGTCTCGGGAATCTCTGCAGTAACTCACTCTGGCCAGAGGATGGAGCAAGACATGTCCCTGCTAAATGCATCCTGGAACAGTCTGCTGAATGTAGCTACGGTAATGGGTAAACTTTGTGTCTGCAGAATAAGCTGTATTTAGCTGAAATGTCCTTTTTTGTTTGCCACTGTATTAAGAATGTCTTAAGACACTTTTTTTTTGAGACTATATCAGTTATGAGGAAAACAAAATGAAGGAAGTATTTTCTGAGCAGCACAAACTTGTAGGTGAATACTTCCACTCAGTTCTGCCATTCAAAATATGCTGACTTTCATTGTGTTTTAACATTTCTTACTGGGTATTTTTAACTGAGTTATATTATTTAGATATTAAAAAAATTATATTTACCCTTGTCATTGGAAAAGAAATGGTGATTTGACACTTGCCTGCATGTCGTTTGGTTCCCAAACCAAGGGGAAAATGGCTTGCTTGCATTCTTGAAGTCTGATATATTGAAGACAGAGAATGTGTTGTTTATATACCCTTTCATAGTGTGACTGCTGTGACTCCCATAAGGAGGGACTGAGAAGGACCAGTAATAAACCAGACGAGGAATCATGTCAGATGTAAAAGCAATTATCATGGCCTGCATTTCAGAAAGAGAAAACAAAAAAGCAGAGTAGCATTTAAGAAATAAACCTTAATATGCATGGCTTTGCGATATATTTAGTATCTCAAAATTTACGGTTCAAGCTAAAAAAAGAAAATATGTGTTGTTCCAGTCAGTGGTTCCATCCATAAGGGAGCATGTAGTCACTCATAGGCATAAAACACTCTCCTTCTGGAATGTGCACTCTGTATAGTTTTTAAACTATGCTGGCTCTGCTCGATGCCTCAGAAAAGTTGTGCTATGATACACTTCAATGCTCATCAGCACACGGGGGAGGTCAGCAACCAAACTCACCTTTCGCTACTCTAAGGTAACCTCCAGCAAACGTGCTTGCTACCAGAGGTACTTGTGAGATGCTTAGAGAAATCCTGCCTGGTGAAACTTATGGAAACCACAGCAGAGTCCTTCAGCAATAGAAAATTAAATTTCACCAGAAAGCCTGAGGTTTGAGTAAAAGAATTAAATAAATTACATATATAGATGATCCATCTCTGACCCTAGAAACATCCCACTCTTTCCGAGGTGACAGCCAGTCCAAATTTGTCTTGGCAGTTGCTGCCTCAAAAGTTTCAGTGTCAGTACATGTGGAAACTGCTCCTGATGCCAAGATAATTTTTTTAGTAGCAGCTGCATAGTGCTGTTTTACATATGACGTGACCATTTGTTTTTATCTTGCTCCCAAGAGAGTCCCTGTCCTACTCAGTCTGCTAGTCACGAACTGGGTAGGAAATTGGATCTGTGGGTTTGTTGCGGGAAGCCTTTTCTAAACTCACGAACTTCCCAAAACATCCTATTCTGGAGGGCAGGTTAACTATGTGTAATCCAACATCCTCCTCCGCTATTGCAAATTCAGAAGGCTTCCCTGTGAGGAAGACTTTCCACTGGCAAGACCTGCAGCTGAGCGCTCAGCACGAGGCTGCCCAGCCAAGTCAATATGACAGGCGTCTGCCGTGCCCAGCATCTAGGAACTAGTGATTATTTGCAGGCCATGGCTGGAGGAGAAGTCTTCAGTCCTATGGCAGTGGCAAAAAATACCTGACAAGGTAAATGGCAAGAACCAGTGTGGGGAGGGGAGAGGATGAAGGGTGAAAATGCCTGCAGACAGCTCTCCCACAGTTCCTCAAACAACGCTCTGGTGGCAGTGCTAGCCAGAACTGCTGCCGTCTCTCCTGCCTTCTGCCCCTAGCAGGTCACTCACGCCCTGTGTTCGGGCAGCTGTGCTGAGGTCAGAGCGTGGCACAGTCTGATTGGGGATCCCAGCTGGATCCGTGCTCCGATCTACCTCACCCTGTGCTTGTGAAGTGCTTGTGCCAGCACAACACACGAGACAGCAACAAGGGGAAAAGAAGAGGTAGGGCAAGGAGTTGGGCAGGGTGCAGGACCTGCCTCACCTCCCGCAGCACCACTGCCAAATGCTCAGTGATGTCCTAATGCCTTACCTTTCCTATTGGCTTACTCTAAAGTACCTGACAAGCAAAACTGCAGTTAAGACAAAAGCTGCAGAAACAAGACTTAAGCATGAGACCGTGGTCCAAAATCTTCATTTTGTTCTCCAGAACATTGTTGCAATTTATTTCAGTTGAGAGAATGATAATTTGGTTGATGAGGAAGAAAAGAGAGGCATCCTAAAAGTGTTTACAATTTTCAAGGATCAGTACTTAAAAAAGACTTTTTTTGTACTGTGTTCTAACTTAAATCAAATGTAGGTGGCATGCACTTTTAAAAACTGTTTTTAAGCAATACATGCCAGTGTGCAATGAGGTGAAAATTATGTGTTGTTTATATTTACATGCAGTGTAGGTGTTTTTGGCTGACAAGAAATATATATTACTGTGTCTTGCAGTTTCAGGAAGAAGACCTCACCTAAATTACACTGTTTTAACTGAAGTATAAGCACAGAAAGATTCAGTTAAAGATAATTTCTTACTGTTCATAAGTCCATAAGGTTTATACCCAGTCAGGCCATAAAAGAACTAAAAGCAATTGAACAGTAAGGCAAAAACCATCCTTCTCCCTTTGTACTGAATAGGTTTGATGCTGCTTCTATGTATCATTCAGCAAGATGCTGGAATACAGCATTTACACAACTTAATGTTTGCTCTTACTGATTTTTTGCAAGGCCCCACATCTCTCATCACCATAAATTTGTGCCCTGTCTCATTCTCCTCCCTCACCCAGAACGATCTCCAGATGTGTTCCAGAGTGCTACAAGGACAGAAATACGAAAGCTAATCCTGTGGCATCCTCTCAAAGGAAAACCTTTTTTTCCTCCTGAATTATGGGCTGCATTTTAGAATATTGTACTGAAGAACTACAAACAAATAGCACATTCTCCACTTCCCAAACTATATCATGCACAGTTTTCCATTTATACCATAACTAATTAAAATCAGTCTTCAAATCAACAACAGATGCTTTGATATCATGCAATAGCAAGTCCAGTGCCTGAGTGGCAAGTCTCAAAACAGACAGTTTTGTCCTAAAGTTGCTTGCAAGCTACTCACAGACGTTACAAAGGCAATGCATGAAGGAGAGGATGATGAGATGCATGATGAGAGGACCCAAGTCTGATAATCTGTAACAGTCCCATAGAAAAGAAACAGTTTCTGTGTACTAAGAAAAAATGGGGATGGCAAAGAGATGGCAAAGGCAAGACTGATAGCCTATACTTGATCCTGGATGTCAAACAAGAAGAATACACTTAAAGATAAAGGAAGAAACCTGCTTCTAGTATTTGCTGGGCTCTGGTATAGGGCTTTATAGCCCATGCTACACTAGGAAGAAATACCGATCTCTTTGAGCTCCTTACAACACCTGCAACAGGGACGTCTGAGCATGGCATCTCTGATGCTGTGCCCCTTGTAAGCTAACAGCGTGCCTGATGTCAGTGGCCAAGGCACTATGCTTATATTAAGATTAACTGCATCTGACACATGAGATCTCCAGACAGGGATATGAAAAGAAACATGCGTACAGTTAGCAGCCACATAAGTGCTGGGATTGAGTGCTCTGCAAAGAGGACAGAGAGCAAAACTGAGCTGTAAATGTACTTCTGCACATTCAGGACTTGAAGTTTTCAGAGATGTCTCTTGGGGGGTGTAGCACATAAGGAGGAATTTGGAGTGAAAAAAGTGGTAAAGCTCTGATTAGCCTGAGATGGGCTGTGAATGGGTAGTCACAGACATCTAAAACTACTTTTGGGTCACTTTTCTGCAGAAGCTACAGCAGGGGAACGTATACATTCCTAACAGCAGCCTACACATCTGAGTCACTGTAAGGTCACCAAGGCAACGTTAACTCTACCCTGAATATCATAAGGACTACGACTAAGGTACACACTGCAATATTGTAGAATAATCTTAAGATGTATATCCAACTTTTTATTTCATAGTGGTGTTACAAGCCCCAGGTGGATTGGTGAGGAAAGACAGTCAGCTTATCCAACAGCATAACATATTTGTTTTTCTTCTAGGGCACCAGAGACTTCTTTTGTCCTTTATTTTACAAGTTTTGTAGCAGCATAGTTCAAAAGAGGATGTTAATACATCAGTAGTTTTGCCTCTATGTTACTACAGCTATGCTTCATCTGCGAATTTACACAAACTCCCTAATTTGCTGGGAAAGCTGTCATTAACATTTTTTTTTTACACAAGCACTAAAACAAAAGAGCCCCAAAGTATCTCTGGTGTAACCTGACATTTCTAACAATTTGAACATGTGTTATCGAAGTTGCACCATTTTTATTTTAAATTTTAACATCAGATTTATTGGTAGGCCTTGGATGTTTCACATGCCTACAGAACAGCTGGATTTATATTTGATTTGCCTTGGCAGATCTGCATAAAACCGCTGGAGCATATGCTCTGGTTTGTTGTCTGTCTCCCAGATTCTCTTGTATATTTTCCATGCTCAAGTTTCTTTTTTTACTTCCAGTATGTCTCTGGGTTTATTTCTCTGCCTTTATGTTCTCCTGAGTCTCCTCTCTACATCCTATCTATGTTTACCATACCTGTTAGGTTTCTATAGTGTGATATAAAATTCTGGAAAGGAATTGTAGCCATTTTGGGAGGCCTTCAAATACCAGAAAATACATCTGATAGCTGAAGCTGACATATAAAATATTCCTAATCATTGAAATCCACCCTGGACTCCTATTTCTATATGGTCATGACACCTGACTTCAGTAAGAATGAAAACAAGCTACTGAGAAGGTCTTAGCTCAACAGGCAGTCAGGTCATGGAAGCTCATCTTCCCATTCTTCGAAAATACCCTCATCCTTCCAGGGGCAAAATAAAGACTTTTAAAAGTGGGAAAAAAAAGAGAGAGCAATATGCAGGGGCACTCATCTAGGTGTGGGAAGAGAAAGTACATGTATCTTTCTCATGATTTCTGAAGTAGGACCCCTGCTGTTGAGACCCCACACCAGCCAAGCACCTACTGACTACAGAAGGTGCCTGAGACACAGGAAAGTAAGTTCAATGCCCTGGTTTAAATGTGAATTGCTCTTTTACTTGAAATATGTCCCCTAACTATCTATGGCAGAGTGTTCATTTCCATCTCCCTCCTCTTACCCAAATTCCACCATCCTCAAAACAGGCAGAGGCTCCTGTGGCAGCTTAGGCTGAGGTGAACTCCATCTTCTGACTTTACTGGTTTCTCCAGAAACTCCTAGTGAGTGCAATAAGGTACTGTTACTGCAAAGAGAAGGTCCTGGAGGAAGTGGCCATCTTTGAGTGTGTCAGAATGAATCCCTAATCTCAGTGATAAGAGTGGAAAATGGTGACCTTGTAGAAAAAGGCTGCTAACTATAGACAGTTACTGCAGAGAAAAACAGTGACAGTGGTCACTGCTCTTTGGAGAAAGGGCAACAGTGGAAATTCAGAAACATAATACATATTAGCTACTGCTTAAGAATAAACAATCAAACAACTCAGAGCGATGAAGTCCAATGGATTATTTTTCTTCCCACAATGCAGCCTGTACAAGATCTTGGTGGCTTAGCAATATGGGAAGTTTGAAACGTCTGAATTTCATTTTTAATACTATATTCATGACGAAAAAAAAGTTTTCTAAATATTTTAAAGAAATCCTTTTCAAAATTAACTTTAACTGCAAACGAAAAATGGATTCATCTGCAAATTCTCAGAAAATTCATTCCCATCTCAAAAGGCAAGTGCTGTAATTTTGAGGATACATCGTATTTTTAAATACATCGAGAAGAAGCTGAATTACTGCTTTAAGTGCAAAATTGCTCAAAGCCAAACTCAGCTATGCAGGCATGACCATAAGAATTGTAACAGTTGGAAATAACAATCAGTTATAACTTAGCTAAATTCCAGCCTATTTATTTTTCAAAATTAATGCATTTGGTTGTAGACTCTCAAAAAATATCTATTATGTGCTATAATTTTAGGAAAGATGTGCGTCTTCATATGTAACAGCTTTCTATGATGGTTCTAGCAACTCTAAATAAAATTTCTTTTATTTAGATGTAATATTTTAGACAGTAGCTATATTTCTAAAACATCTGGAAAGTAACTAAAAGCCTAATCCACAGGGGCTAAAGTCTTAAGGGACTGAAGCTCGTAGTTCATTTGGGATCATTTATGTTCTTCACCTGTGGTCTCTTTGGCATGATACGCGTTGATACACATGGCATTCCCACATTTGGATGCAACACTTGCAGTGAAGGCATTTTACCTTTTGTACTTGCTGGCACAGTACTTACGTTGGTCACCACGGCCAGAATGGCAATGCCTTGCATGATTGGCTGCCATGCGCCGATGTCTTGTGCCTTCTGCGGAACCATGCGTCTGAACTGGGTTGTCAGCTTCCATGCATCCAGTCGGATTTCCAACATGTTGTTAATAAGAGCCAAAAGAGGAGCCAGGGGGAATGATGCCACAAACAGGGTGACAAAGCCAAACTGTATAACTGTCAAAGGGAGAGGTCATATACCTTGATGCTTTCATTTACTGGAGATGAACATATATGAGCATATATACTTTATATACTCAAACTGTGAGAAAGAGAGGCAAGAAAGAGTAGCAAAGTTCCTAGCGAATCTTATGTTCAGCCAACATGTGCGTGAGAATATATGAGTACAACAGTACTGGGAAAACCTGCTAGGTGAAGGGGACAGGAAAATGTTAAAACTCGTAACACATTGAGAGGAACTGTTATGGGTATTTAAACATCCGTTTCTTTCTCATGTCTTCACCATGTAGACTTGGAAATCTAATTGCTATCTGTCTTAGTGTTGTGTTGCAAAGCATGAATGAACAATGGCGCTATGGGTGTCTGGGTGCTGTGACAAGTATGCTGCAATCCTACTGCAGAACAGATGGTGGCAAACAAACTGGATTTCTGCCAGCAACCCAGAAACCAGCAACATGTAAGTGACTGCAGACTCAGCAGTCCAGTACAGGAATATGCTGCTACAACGTTAGAAGGTGGCAATGTTCTGGTTTCTGGATATGTTTCTTGGAGGATGGGGCAAAGAAGCAGCAGTACACCTCCTTGTACAATCACTTGCTGTGTTTCTTAGCTATAAGTTGAATTGAGGTGGAGAGGTTTTATTTTTACTTAATAAAAGCTCACAAAGCTATAATGGCTCATCAAAAGTTGTCTTGGATCTCTAAAAACTTCATATCTCCTCTGTCTCTAAACGCATTAAGCATTGCTTGCATGAAAATTTTCTTTAGAGCATATTTGTATCCAGCACAGATATGAAATTGGAACTAAATGACTACTTACCCATTTCAAGGTACTCATAAAACAATCCGAGTTTTCCAATGGGCTGCAGGTGGTAGTCCTGTTCCCAGCGTGGAACAATCTTTTCTGATCTAGCATCTGCACAGTATCTTCCAATTAGGTTCTTAACCCAACTGTCAGTCAGGGAGAAAAAGACCACTCAAATTGGTAAAATAACCTACAAAATTCAGTAAACTAAAAAAAACAGAAAACAAAAAACAACAACCACAAAAAATGCTTTTGTACTGTTACAGCTTTGAACAGTGGTTTTTAGTTATTCTTGAATTACTGAAAACTTCCTTCAAACATGAGTATAGCTTTCTGTTGTCTTATCCTGAATGCAGTTATTTATAACCACAAATAAGAGTGTAAAATAGTGACAAATCAGAATTGTAGTGGTTTATAATTATGTTGTACAGGTGAATGACCACGTAAAATTCAAGGTAACACAAAATCAAGTAAATGTAGACCATGACCAAATGTAGACCAAGTCAAATGTTAGACAAATTAATTCCTTCTGATCATGGAATCACAGAAGGGTTGAGGTTGGAAGGGACCTCTGGAGGCCATCTGGTCCAACCTCCCTGCTCAAGCAGGACCACCCAGAGCAGGTTGTCCAGCACCATGTCTAGGCAGCTGTTGAAGATCTCCAAGCAGGGAGACTCCACAGCCTCTCTGGGCAACATTTGCCAGTGCTCTTTCACCCATACAGTAAAGAAGTGCTTCCTGATGCTCAGAGGGAACCTCCTGTGTTTGTTTGTGCCCATTGCCTCTTGTCCTGCCACTGGGCACTGCTGAAGAGAGCCTGGCTCAACCCTCTTTGCACATTCCCTTCAGGTATTTATGGACATTGGTAAGATCTCCTCTGATCCTTCTCTTCACTGAACAGTCCCAGGTCTTTCCTCAAAGGAAAGATGCTCCAGTCCCTTAATCATTTTAGTAGCCCTTTGCTGGACTTTCTCCAGTAGCTTCATGTATTTTTTTGTACCAGGAAGCCCGAAACTTCCCAAACTGTTCAGCACACCTGGTGGAGGGGAAGGATCACCTCTCTTGACCTGCTGGTGATACTTTGCCCAGTGCAGCCAAGAATACTGTTAGCCTTCTTAGCGGCAAGGGCACACTGCTGACTCATGTTCAGCTTGGCGTCCACCAGGACTCCTAGGCCCTTTTCTGCAAAGCTGCTTTCCAGCTGCATGGCCCTCAGAATATACTGGTGCTTATGGTTGTTCTTCCCCAGGCGCAAGACTTTGCACTTCCCCTCACTGAACTTCATGAAGTTCCTGTCAGCCCATTTCTCCAGCCTGTCAAGGTCCCTCTGGATGGCAGCACAACCCTCTGGTATATCAGCCACTCCTCCCAGTTTTGTGTCATCTGCAAACTTGCTGAGCACACGCTCTGCCCTGTCATCCAGATCATTAATGAAGATATTATACAAGACTGGACCCAGTATTGACCCCTGAGGTACACTGCTAGTTACTGGCCTCCAACTAAACTTTGCACCACTGTTCACTACTCTCTGGACCCAGCTGTTCAGGCAGTTTTTGATCCACCTCACTGTCTGCTCACCCAGCCATCATACATCAACAGTTTGTCTGTGAGGATCTTATGGGTGACAGTGTCAAAGACCTTACTGAAGTCAAGGCAGACAGTATAGCTCTCTCCTCATCTACCAAACCAGTCATTCCATCATAGAAGGTTATCAGGTTGGTCAAGCATGACTTCCCCTTGCTGAATCCATGCTGACTGCTCCTGATGACATTCTTGTGCCTGGATTAGCTGCTTCATCACTTTCCCAGGGATTGAGGTGTGGCTGATATTTTTGTCTGAAAGACTTGCATGCAAATTTAAGAAAACTGATGAACTGGTTGTAGCCATTTTCATCAGTCAAAAAAGGAGAGTGGAGGGAATGTCTACCAACAGAGAAAAAAAACCAAAATGCTTCTCTTTGTACTTGCAGAAATGCTAAATGAGAGATCAATTGAGAACCACATCCAGAAATGATACTCAGCATTTCAGGACCTAAATGTTACTTGTCACCTGTGAAAGTGAATTAAAAATTCTGGTTAGATGAATGTATTTCCTATACACATAAGGGAGGACTCAGTTGTCTATGGCTGGAACTGGCATCTGCAGGCATGCGCAGTCTAGGGATGCCTTCCTCAGCTAAAACATGTTTACAGGGAAGGATGGATCTACAGTTCTATCCTGCAACTAGCATCATATATGGAGCATTTGGATCTGGAAGAACCATTAACTCAAGAAAGCAGGATCAGTGCATCCCTATGAGAAAGAAGTCCAGCAAGGGAGTCAGGAGACCTGCCAAGGCCCGGTTGGAATTAAATTTAGCAAGAGATGTCAGGGACAACAAGAAGGGCTTCGTCAAACACACCAGCAGCAAAAGGAAGACTAGGGAAAACATGGGAACGCTGCTAAATGGGTTGGGTGCCTTGGTGACAGAGGATACAGAGAAGGCGGAGTTACTAAATGTCTTCTTTGCTTCAGTATTCACTGCTAAGGCTAGTCCCCACGAACTACAGAGCCTGGAGACAAGAGAGAAAATCTGGAGAGAGGAGGACTTTCCCCTGGTTGAAGAGGATTGGGTTAGAGGTTATTTAGGCAAGGTAGACACCCACAAATCTATGGGCCCCGATGGGATTCACCTGAGGGTGCTGAGGGAACTGGCGGGCATTATTGCTAAGCCACTCTGTATCACCTTCAAAAGCTCTTGGAGAACAGAAGAGGTGCCGGAGGGCTGGAAGAAAGCCAACGCCACTCCAGTCTTCAAAAAGGGCAAGAAGGAGGACCCAGGAAACTACAGGCCAGTTAGCCTCGCCTCTATTCCTGGAAAGGTGATGGAGCAGCTCATCCTGGAGGCCATCTCTAAGCATGTGGAGGAAAAGAAGGTGATTAGGAGTAGTCAGCATGGATTCACCAAGGGGAAGTCCTGTTTAACTAGCCTGATAGCCTTCTACAATGAGATGACTGGCTGGCTGGATGAGGGGAGTGCAGTGGATGTTGTCTACCTTGACTTCAGCAAGGCTTTTGACACTATCTCCCATAACATCCTCCTAGGCAAGCTCCGGAAGTGTGGGTTACATGACTGGATAGTGGGGTGGATCGAGAACTGGCTGGGATGGCAGAGCTCAGAGGGCTGTGGTTAACGGTGCCGAGTCTAGTTAGAGGCCCGTGGCTACTGGTGTCCCCCAGGGGTCAGTACTGGGTTCAGTGCTATTCAATTTATTCATCTGGATGAAGGGACAGAGTTCACCCTCAGCAAGTCTGTGGATGATACAAAGCTTGGCAGCGTGGCCGACACACCACAAGGCTGTGCTGCCATTCAGAGGACCTAGACAGGCTGAAGAGTTCGGCAGAGAGGAACCTCATGAGGTTCAACAAAGGCAAGTGCAGGTTCCTGCACCTAGGGAGGAATAACCCCAGGCACCAGTATAGGCTGGGGGCTGACCTGCTGGAAAGCAGCTCTGCGGAGAAGGACCTGGGAGTCCTGGTGGACAACAAGTTAACCGTGAGCCAGCGGTGTGCCCTTGTGGCCAAGAAGTCCAATGGGATCCTGGCCTGCATTAGGAGGACTGTGTGCAGCAGGTCGAGAGAGTTGATCCTCCCCCTCTACTCAGCTCTGGTGAGGCCACACCTGGACTATTGTGTGCAGTTCTGGGCTCCTCAGTACAAGAGGGATGTGCAACTTCTAGGGAGGGTCCAGAGCAGAGCTACAAAGATGATTAAGGGATTGAAGCATCTATCTTATGAGGAGAGACTAAGCGAGCTGGGCCTGTTTAGCCTAGAGAAGAGAAGACTGAGCGGGGATTTTATCAACTTATACCTGAGGGGACAATGCAAAGAGGATGGGGCCAAACTCTTCTCAGTGGTGGCCAGCGATAGGACAAGTGGTAATGGGTACAAATCGAAACACAGGAAGTTTCATCTCCATATGAGGAAGAACTTCTTTACTGTGAGGGTGACAGAGCACTGGAACAGGCTGCCCAGAGAGGTTGTGGAGTCTCCTTCTCTGGAGATATTCAAAACCCGCCTAGATGCCATCCTGCGCAATGTGCTCTAGGTGACCCTGCTTGAGCAGGAGGGTTGGACTGGATGATCTATGGAGGTCCCTTCCAACCTCAACCATTATTTGTTTCTGTGATTCTGTGAAAGCACCCTAGCCTCAACCCTACACAGTGTTTGTGACATGCTTTGAAGTCCTTTTGCTGTGCAGCAAAGAAGCACAATTCATGGGCTTGGAGAACTGTAACCAGAGGGAATACGATGTTTTAGACTGCTGTTTATGGCATTCAGGAGGGCATGAGCAAATTGGGAATTCCCTGCTCCAAGTTATATAAACAGTCACTCATCAGCATAAAATAAAGAAGAAGTCCTGGGAGCTAGAACAGAGTCCTGGATAGTATCTTCATCTAAATTACATGGAGGGCATTCACTGTTATCACTTTCCTTATTGTTTACATTAAACATGACCTTCTGGAGATCTGCCACACTAAAACAAAATATTTAGGGACTATGAAAGTCAAATATAAGTATAAAACTAAATGAGTTAAATTAATTATGCATGATTTCTAAATTTATAACAAGTCATTCAATTCAATATTAAGCAATAGTATTTAGTTCAATATTTTCAGAGCTTCTGTTGCCTCAGTTTTAAGTATCCAACCTGAAACACATTAAGTCTAATCTGCAGAGGAGGGAAGCACTTCTTATTAGAACTAAAATCAGTCAAAATGACAGAGACAGGAGCTTAGAACTACCAGAGTGAAAATATCCAAACTGTCTAAAAAGGCCCCAGAAGACTAGCCTTGTTCTTTTAGAATACAATATGCTCCTATCAAATTTAGTGGCCAAATGCCTGAATATATCAAGCAAAAGCAGCATCTTTCAAATATGAAAGAGCAGATTACTTAATAGTTTGAACTCACGGAAGAAGCACTTCTTGAATGTTGTTCCAGATTGCTTTACCTCCTACTATGATCGCAAGCTGAGTTGTGAGTTCAAGGAGACATCCACCTGGATCACACTAAAGGTTGGGAGAGACATGAAAAAATTTTGAAGTTGGGAAACTTTTCAGGCATGAATGAAGCATTTAAAATAATGAAGTCCTGGTTAATAACATTTATTATAACATTTCTTTAAGCAATACAGGAAGACTAGGCAAACCTTTCCAGTAATTTATACAAAAACCAATTCCAGGCCAAATATGGTCACATGTGATAGGTTGACAGGACACTACTGAAAGCATAAAATACCAGGTGAAGTCATGCAGCTTTGTACTGTGCTGTCATCTGCTGTTCCAGCAGAACAGGAATGCATCTACTGATGCTCTTGCATCTACTCATGTTCATCTGTGTGCTGATTTACAGATAGTTGGACCATGGGAAAATGAGCTTCTCTGGGTACACATTTCTAAGCCCAGCTGGTCTTGTGTCATACTCCTTTACGCTAGGGATTACTAAGGAGGCCAGTGGCTTGGAAGGCAGTCACTTTTTGAACCCTCACATTAAATATATACCACCACGTTATACAATCGAAAGTGCAGCAGAATACCTAGACTAATGGCTCTTGGTTTTTAAAAGCAAGCACTATGATATATTCTTACCTCTTCATTGCGATACTTTCCTAGCCAATAAACTGGATTTCCAGGGTGACCTACAAATTTACCCTTAAAGAAGGCTATGTAGAAGCATGAAGAATAGTAGTTGACAAACTGGAACAAGAACATCTTTGTGGTCAGACTGTTTTCGTAATCTGTCTGTGTTCTTGGAAGCTCTGCAATTAAAAAAAAAATTTAAAAAAGCCAACCTACAAGTTACCTACAAGCTGCTTTGGAGCCCCAGCTGGAAAAGTATGTGTATGCCTTGTATTCCTTAATACGACTGAGAGCATTATAAATTAGATTGTACATAATCCCTACACATACTGTACCCATTATGCTAATTCTAAAACTATATGGGTTGTAAAAAGGAAAGAATTTGTTCCCTGACAATAAAGAAAAACAGCAAGCAAAAATTCTAATAACTCAGGAAAAAAAACCCTACCAAATCCAGCACACTCAGAAAAGATGCAAATGTAACACTTTGAACTGAGGAAACAGTATTAAATGAAACTATATTAAAACACCACACTACTTCACACATCTGAAGTAAATAGCTACTTTAATGCTGATGGCCTGGATATAAAGAATAATAATATTTGTGACTGTTTATCTATTTAATAACAAGGGAATAGTATCTAGCTTTGGAACAGTGACCCTATTTCATTTATTTACAAGAAAATAGCTATTCTCCCCATAAACAAAAGCTCATGTAATTGAATGTGTTATGCGTTACTGATCTGTTTTCATAAAGCTCGGTTATTATAGTAATTTTCTTTGCTTTGTCTGTTTTACAGGCATCTTTCATCTTTCATGCTGGCTATACAAGGACTTTTCAGGCAAAGAGCTGAATATCATATTCCTTTAATACTGAGAAAATCTGAATTTGAAGAATTCTAGATGGTATTGTATGATTTGGTGGGAAGATTCTGAAATATGTGGTAGAGGTACTCATTCACTGGAGTTCTTACGATTCATATAAATGCTATTTTCACTTGTTATTTTAGCCAGAGTTTCTATCTGAGGCATAGCTGAGACATACCAAAGTCAGTAATCAGGATTGCTACTTTTTCATAGATGATATTCAGAACCATAATGACTATAAAGCTGATGAGTGAAGCAGTTACTGAGGTGGCTGTTTGTGGAGTCAGGTACTTGTGGATTGCTTGTGTGCCATTAATGTGCCGTGACAATGTGGCAGAAAATACCAGGAAAACGGAGAGTCTGTAGACAATGATTCCAATAACTGAAGCAATAATCAAAAGAATCTGCCAAGAGAATGTAAGAAATATGTTAATGTTGAACCACTGGCTTTGGGATAAAGTTAGTTTGAAACACATTTTACAATAGGCAAAAGGAAACTGATTGTGTGTCTTTTGTGTGCATCACATAAGACGAGTGCTAGAGGAGGCTCACATAAAATAGAAGGCAGTAAATCTAGAATCCATAAAAGAAGAATTTTTCATGTAGCGTAGTCAATCTGCAGCAACAAAAAGAGATGGTCTGTTTTATGACTAATAACAAGCCTTGTTGCCATGCGAGCTAAGATAATGAGATGCGTAATCAAATCTCATGCCTCGAGGCATGTGATAGTTCCAGGAGCTAGGAAGAAATCTCCCTCTTTTGACATTGGGTGGTTGGCAGGATGGCAAATGTGCTAGCAGGTCTGTGCTGACCATGGAGGGGGCTGTACCTTCTCTTTCACATCACAATATTACAGACTATAGACCCTTCAAAGAAATGGACACATTTTAAGGCAAATCATGTTATCTGCAAGAGTTGTAATCCAGTTCCAGGCACCCCATATCACTTGCCATCTCTTCTAATTCTGCTTCTTTTTCTTGCTAGTTCTCTAGCTATTATTCAGATTAAGATACTCAGAGCTGGGAATCTTTTATTTACTGTCACTGCAAAATGCCATAAATTCACCTACTTCCACACTCCCAGCACATAATAAGAGAGTACAGTAACACAATGACAAAACTAGACCAAATCTCTTCCCTTCAACCTGAAGTCCTGCCTATTTAACTCCACGAGCAAGCTGGTCTTCTTTTCTTTGTGTTTCAGCTGTGTTAACTGAGGCTCTCCTGGGCTGCCAGCCACCACTCTGTCTCGATGCTGTCTTGTCTCCTATTATTGAGGATGAGTTCTTTTGCAGCTGCTGCTTGCGCTACAGGCAAGGAGAACATGCAGCATGCTAAAACACTGAGCTTTTCAAGGCAACCTCTCTGGGCATGCTCACCATGGTATATATTGTTTCACGGGTGACTGGATTTCTTTCAAGTTTTAGTTTTAATTAAAGCAGTAGCTCTGGAAGATTAAAGAGCTTCCAGCTTTGCTCTCCTAAGTGAAACAAAAAATCTGAAAGAGGTCCAGTGCTGTGAGACACAGTATTGAACGAAACGGCTGGAACAAGTAGGATAGACACTGGCAGGGAGGACAGTGTATAAAAAAACTCTTTCCCCTACTCCCCCCTCCACAAAAGCAGAGACATTTATCTGAAAAAAAAAGAGGGAAAAAACAGTGGACCACATTCACAGGCTACAGCTGTGGGATATTTTGATACATATTTTCTAATGACTGTATGCTAACGAGTATCTCCTGACTACAGCTACCTTGTCCATGTGGGTCCATACTTTATGGCCTTGGGTTAGGCATCAGAGGGCAGTCCAACTGATCCTATTCTTTTGATATCTTTTGTTCACATTAAGGGGATCTTTTTTTAGACATTTACTGAAGAAGCGAATTCATGAGGTGAAAGAATAAAGGGAGAACTTTACCCAGAAGAAGACTGCACTTGCACAGAAAGTCATACGTATGCACTTCCCACAGGCAGTGTATGGCACGTGTTCTTCTTGCTGTAAAAGATTCAGAAACAGATCAAGGATGCACCCAATCTTTTCTTCATATCTTTTGTGTGCTCCAGTTAGCCCTTTGTGACACTGAGGGCAGAAAAACAGAAAAGAAATCCCTGGCTTTGTTTCCTTTCCCGCTTTGTTATCCTGGAAACTCACATTTATTCATGATTTCAAAAGTCTTGCCTGAGTATAGGCGTCTCTTTTTACTGTCCATTCTACGATAAAAATGACTTCCATAGAGGCTGTGTGTCCTCAGCTCTTACAGACTTCAGCTGTGATTGGGCATAGTACTTTTGAATGGACCCATCCTTCTTGGCTGATCATGGTATCCAAGACCATCGGCTTTCAAACTTCACTGGCTAAAATTAGCAGACACTAAAATTTTGGTTCTTGATCTCTGTATTTCTGAATTTATCCCTTAGGGACAGTGGGATGACTCTCACAGGGAAAACATCTTTCTCAACATGGTGTTGTGAAAAATCACTGAGTCTCTATAGGATTTCTGAAGCGAAAAACCATTATGTTTTAGCATATTTGTCACTCTTTGAACTGTCTGAAAGGAACTTTCTAGCCAAGACTTTATATATTAAAAATGGCATAGGTTTATAAGCTTTTAAACAGATTTTTTTTTTTTTTTTTTTAGTACAAGGTATAAAAAGAAGAGCTATATTGGATAGTTTCAACTATGCCAGATAATTTTGAAACTTTTCAAGTGCCCTGTAATAAACATTAGTATAATGTGGATGGAATGTGAAAGCGATGCAAATGATCTGATAAATGCCAGAGTAATATATTGAAAGAGAACAATAAAAAGTGAAGCTGAGCTAGAGTGAGCTACAGAAGCTGAAGCTACTCAAAATGTATAATAAATAGAGATCTAAACTAAGATCCTCATAAATATGAATCCTATTTCATTGAAATGAGGATTATCCTTGTTCCTGTGAGTTTACTGTTATTAATTGTAATTGCATCCACATGCAACAATATCTATTTATACATGTTTCAAACAGAAACATCTTTGGTTAAAAAAAAAGTCTTGCCATTATATGTATTGTAACATCACAGAATCACAGAATCACAGAATCACAAGGTTGGAAAGGACCTTCAAGATCATCTAGTCCAACCATCATCCTATCACCAAAACATCTTTCTCTCCATTTCACCCTTTTTTCCTGATGTATTCTTAGGCAAAGATAGCAAGTGCTCTGTGATCCTGGCCTCTGGCAGCAGCACAGAATCATTTATTGGGGGATTTAATATGGTAGACTTAGTCTCCTAAGCTAGGCACAGTGCTTACCTCTGGTCATTAATGACGCAGGAGCCTCACTAGCTCCTCCAGCAAGCAACTATGAGGTGCCTACAGTTAGGTACAAATTCTCTCGCACACATCGGGAATTTGTAAATTCACTATTCTCAGGCTAGCTTATCAGCTCTACTTGAAGCACTGCCGATCTGTGCAGTTCCACTCCAGATTCATCGTTTTCATAGCGCCCTCTCAAAACACGTCTATTGCAGTTGCTATGACCAGTTACCAAATTATTCCTTACCTGCGTGATTTCATTCATTACCACATGAGTGCATCGAGCTTCATATTCTGGGCGAATTTGTTCTTCTTGCTCTAAGTACTCAACTGTGTCCCATTCATACTCCAGTTCAGCCTGCCTTCGCTTCCAAAACTCCAAAAACAAAGTAACTGTCCAGAAGAAAAACAAAGGGAGCAATATCATGTGAGCATTGGACAGTGAACCTCTGGGCTACAACACGTGGCTCAGATTTCCATACAGCTTTCCACAGACATGGAATAAAACTCTTATTGGCTAGCGTGATGGTGCCAAGTACCTGTGGGGAAGAAAATAACTGGATCTACTTCTTTATGGAACTATTGCTTTGGATATTTAGGTACTTCAATAAGAGAAAAATGGGGTAAGTAATGTTGTAAGCACATGCTAAAGAATACACATAAATTTATTTGCTTTTTGCCTGAGGCTAGAATATGAACACTTTGGATTTCATATTACTGACTGTTTTTGAAAAAGTTTATCATGGGACACATAAGAAAGAAAGTTGTTTGGATAGATGATGACAAAATGCTAGAGAGTGCTGGTTTCTCAAAAAGAAAACCACAGAAAGCCAAAAATTGCCACAGGGAAAAGCTTGTGTTCATTCAATCTGCAATTTTTGTGTTGGACAAATGATCATTTTGCAGACTACATGAACTGACGATGCTTGCTCAGGCAAAACTGCTTAAACACAGCTGTATTTCTTCCTCTGCTAGCATGAATCTGAAGTGGCTGCAGCTCATTTTGCATGGCATGGAGCTTTGAAACTCTCTAGGGCTGTTGCAGCAGTTGGACTGTGCTCCTGGGGCTCCTGGAAGCACTAAGGGGATCAGGTACACAGAGGCCTAAGTGGTGCTTAAAGACATCAGTCCAGCCAAACTCATTATCTTGACCTGAGATGTGATGCAGGTAGGTCTGGCAGCAGAGGCAACGAGAGACCCGGCTAAGAAGGCTGGAGGAGCTCAGGACACGGATGTCAGTGCGATGCTCCCCAGTGCAGGGTGCTGACAGCTTTACTACGAATGACAGCACATCCTCAGATTTAATGAGCAGTGTGGCTCTGCAGCACTGCCTCCAGGAGGAGTGAGTATCCATCCCTTCACCACTTTTCTCATTACTCCCATTGTCTGGGAGTAATTAACCCCTAATTTTTTTTTTTTCCCCCGTTAGTTTGGCACCTCATCCTGAATGATGAAACATTGAAGGCATGCAGTTACAAGTCCAAACATTAAAGGTTATTTCCAAAATCAGCTGTGGTCAATAAACCCCAAACTGAAGCACTGAAAAACCAGTAAACTCCATGGACTGAGCTGTGAGATGACCTTGGCATCTGCATACAGGCAAAACCCAGGGAAATCCTCCTGCCCTGATTACTTAGGAGCCTCTTTCACAAGGATTTCTCTGCTACCTTATGCTTATGAGACCACTCCAAGCAGACGATCACATCTGCCTCTGCCCGCAGAGCAAGGAGATCAGTATTCCATGAACTTCTTACTGCTGGCTGGGGCCCCGGCCCAAATCACAGGAAACTACATGCTATCCTGATTTGCTCCAGCTGTAAATTCAGCTGCTGCTGGGGAGCGCAGGTCTGCGATGGCCTCCGTACTAACAGCAAAAGAAGGGCTCATAACATAGGGGCAGCTCTCACAGCCCCGGTGCAAAAAAGCCTTCTACTAGCTGAAGTAATGCATCTTTCTGAACAGGGAAGGAGCTGCTGCTGTATTTGACATTTTTTCTTTTCTTTTGAACCAGCGTTTTGGAGAACATGTGTTTGTTTAACTGATCTTGCTCAGGGAGGGTCTCCAGTGGTGGCAGCAAGTGAATTGGAAGCTGCTCCTTGTTCAGGAGCTCTGCCAACCTGCTCACGCCATCATGGGAGAACTGGCAGAAGCGCTCATCCAGAGCACTAATGTACAGGGGGTTAATTCCTGAGGCCAAATTCCCTGATGTTTTATGGTGCTTTGAGATCTTTGAAGAGATTATCCAAAAAAAAAAAAAAAGAAAAAATACTAAAAAGTGTATTGATAATAATGATGCAATAATATATCTAAAAATCTGATAGTCTTTTAATTATTTTGGACCAGGAGGCCTACAGAAGTATTACAGCAAGATGGAAATTACAGCTGGAATTGCACCAGGACCCTGGGTCATTTGGATTCAGTACAGTTTTGACCAAATTACTGTAATACAATTCACCTCTTTATATAGTGGACTTACGATGAGAATACTAATAGACCTTGCAGCCATCACTATAACCATGCAGCTTAACTTTGCAATTATTACTCTTGGAACCATTCTTCAAAACAGGAAACACAATTTTTAATTAAAAAGCAAATTACAAATAAATTAACTATTCAGATGGCAGAAGATTACAATAGATAGAAGATCACATTCTAATTCTACTGCTTTTTTTTTTTAGTTTAGAGAATTACCTGCTAGTATTTTGATTTTAGCATGTATTTTGAAAGAAATCTTCTTTTTGAAATGATACCTTTTGCCTATCATTTTAAAATTCTTTACAGATATGGCTATTTTAAAGCACTTTAGGACATCATAGGAAAATAAAAATAAAATATGTTTTACAAAGAAAACACAGATCTAACTTATATAGACCTAACATTAACTTACTTTGGCAATTTCTGGATAAGACAGTGCAATAAACGGCAGTTGACAAAGTTGCTAATATGAACAAACAAAAGCATTTCTGTGAAAATAAACCTTGCCTTATCCCTTGAATACAGTACCAAGTGGTTTCACCCATGGGAAACATCCTGGTTTCAGATACATTTTCTCCGCTTAAAGATATCTCTAGTACTTGTAACTACTACATTTTTACAAAATCAGTTTCTTAAATGAAGACAGGAGGAAGAAATGTCTGGGAAATACAATAAATTACTATTTTTCAACTGCCTTGTGCAGTCACGCAGGTGTTAATAAGCATAGGCAGCTCCAAGGCTCTTTGGAGAAAAATATCTCCTTTGCCAGATGTACTTAAGCATGTGGCTCCTGAACATGAGGCAGCTCTAATCACTTCTCTCAGACTTTTCTCCAAGTCAAACCAAACAAAACAGACACAGAAGACCAATATTTAAGCTCTACAATTTTTTGTTTTCTTATGATGCTAAAAAGAGGTATTGTGCACATATGTATCTTCTACTGAACTACCTACTGGTGAATTGCTGAGTGCCAGAAAATGAAGTAGCTGTAAATTTATCCATGTTTTCTTGGCTGATGCTGTAGGCTTGGCCAAAACTGGATGACAAACCACAGTTGTTGAAATTGACTTACCCCATATTCCCATAAATACTGCGAACACCAGTGTTCCAAAGCTATCAAATATACAGAGTTTCTGGGAAAAAATGAGTAGAAAAAAGGCTTAAAATGTAATCGACCAGTATTTTCTTCTACACTGACCCAGAACTGAAGCTGCTTACTGAACAGGTTGATTTTTAGCTTTTGTGTAGTTTAATAAACAATCTTTATTGATAGTGTTTCCTCAACTTCTGTCAATGTACAACACCCTCCAGTAAACTAAAGAAATTAAATGCAAAGCCTGGCATTAAAAGGATAAGCCAAATACGCAGCAAAAGGATAGTAAAATGGGGTACTATCAAACTTCCTTCCATCTGTTTCATAGGAGGAGGAAAACAGTGATTCTGCTCTGGAAACTCAGTATACAGCTATGTATTTTTAATACAGCCACAAAAAGGCAATGAACACATCTGCTTCTCTTGAGAGAGGTGACAACAAATCAGGCTAGTTAGTAAAAACACGTTCTGATGAGATACCTCTGTGGTGACAATTTGCCTTTTTTTTCCATCATATCCTTTTCCATGTCTTCTTCTGTCTTTTGCCCTTCATCTTAAGTGCGCTGAAACAACACTATTCATTATAGCTGGGCAAAATATTTTTAATGAATAGCTGAAAAATAGCAACTTTGGAGTAACAGAATCTATGGAAGGAATGAAAAAGGCTAACACTAGCCTAGTAACAGAGGTTTATGGAGAAAGAAAGACAGGTTCCTCCGAACAGGAATTCAGAGGAAGAGACTGGCCATGTCATGGCTAACAGGACACGGCTAAGTCACAGCTGCTGTCACGGCTGACATCAGCCTCTCCATGTACTCGTCTCCTCCTTGACAACTCAGGTCAAATTCAAGGCAGAGGTTCAGCTAACTTCTTTGGGGAGGGAGGGGGAAGTATTTAGAAATGTCAAAACACGCTGTAAACATTTCCTAAGCAAAATAAAGAGTTACTGAATCAAAACTTTAGTAATTGAATGTTTTGTTTTGTTTTCCAAAAAGGAAAGAAGAACCCAAAACGAAGCCACAATGTTTCATTTTCAATTAAAAAAATATTTTAGTCCCATATCAAATATTTGGGGGCTATGTGAAAAAAAAAATCTTATTTTTTCATTTTAGATCAAAGCGGAACATTTTTTATTGTTGTTTTAACTTTTCATAGTTCAGTCACTGTATCAAAAGGCAAAACTATTTGCACAGCTCTAGTAATTATGCAGGACATTAGTGGAGAACAACATTGTTTTATATGCAGTACTAAGGAAAGTGCAACTAAAGTTCAATAGCATGTCTGTAAGCTGTAAATGCAGTTACCTTGGATGATTCACAAGTGATGGTGAGGTTCCAGTAGGTACATGCTTTATCGCACTGAGGGCACATTATGATATTACCTCCTATGTTGGGATCACATACTTCTTGGCTAAAAACAAAACTAGTCAGTCACTTACCAACACTAAATTCTTTAGTCCTTTTGTGCACATGAGGACAGTGCAATAATGTCAAGGAAAAGAGAAATAATTCACCAGTGATCTGCTCTCAAGAATTCCCTCCCCCTCCCTCAACACACCCCCATTTCCATTTTTACCCCTCATCTCAAAACTGGATGACATGGAGGGAAAATAATTTCCATCTCTTATACATGGTAGTATTTCTCAAAATTGCTCACTAAAAATAAAACAACTCTTCAAAGACCTCACGCTCTTCAGTAGGAAACCCACACTTGCACACACAGGTGGGCTATCATAGCAAGTCCAAGGGGAAAAGGAATAGGAATGCTGCCTACTAGAGAAAGGAGTAGCTGCAGAACCGAAATGACTACCTAGTCCCTGTGGTCTTCCAAAGAGGCTCAAACTGGAAAATAGGAATGGTAGATCTGTCTCCTGAGAGGTGGCAAAAGAGTTTGGCTTCTTTAACCTAGTGTGGTGGAGGCCGAAAGGTGATGTAATTGCGTTCTATAAATACAGCAGCTGCATAAACACCAGGAGGGAGATGAACCATTTAACTAAATGATAATAAGGCCAAATGGGTATAAAGTGGCCACCAGAGTGGAGAGCTGGAAGAGCCCTTCAACATGATTTATAAAGGCAAACTCCCTTCCTGAGTGGGGATGTACAACATGGTGTCCTGTAGGTGATTTGGCACAATGACCCAGGTGTTTTTCCCTTGGTCATTGTGCCATGGTTCAATCTCACCACGTTCTGATGAGGGAATCTGTGTCATGACTATGATTCTCTTCCCAGCGTATCTTGGGCAGCTGAAGCCCCCTGTTCTGTTGCTCTTCCTGTTTTCTTCTCTCAAAATAGAGGAAAGAAAGGGATTTTATCAAGGTCTTTGGATACATCCTTTAAGGATTACAACAGTGGCAATGATGTTACAGAAATTTGTATTGACATCTGATTATCATTCTTTTCTTTTTATTTCTACAGTAGGTGTGGTAACCTAGTGCAAAATATAAAGAAAATCCTGAAATAACAAACTCAAATGTCTAGTGCTCTAATGGTCCATGGACATCTATTACTCTTCTATCTCATATTTTATACTTTTACTTTCAAATCCGTAACCATTGTTGTTCTCAGGCTCTTTCATTTTGCCTCTTTTATTATGCCATGTCTTGCAAACTCTGTACAGTAGGGGACTGATCAAAATTGCGTGTAATGTTAAAATAGGTCTGATCAGGTACCTCCATGTGCAGTTGTCCTTTGTCAGGCATCCATACAGAAAGCAGCCAACTCCTACAACTGCAGCCACGATCAGCATATTAGTGTAAAAGCCCAGCCAAGCAAAATAGATTCCAATTTTCTCTCCATAGTATTTCCTGTGGAGGAGAAAGGTTTAAGGTTTTTTTTTTTTTTTAATGAAAGTAAATTTCAAATGGCTCTTCATTTCATGCAGGTTGTGCCAACTCTTATTGTCAGATTCCTCTGGTTTGAACATTGGGATTGCAGAAGTATTACAGCTGGGTATTTCTACCACCACTTTTATACTGGTATAAGAGGATAGGAAGGGAAAGAAAAGGAAAAAGAGAGAAAGATCATACCTTGCAAAGAAAAGTTTCAAGTGGATGACTTTTCATGAATTGGCTTATCATGAAACCAAGCTCAAAGTATGCTCCCATGTATGAGCTGATACCTGCCTGTGTTTTTTTGACACCCCAAAACCCAGACCTGTTATGTGAATTCCTAGTTCCCTCTGCATTAGTCCAGCCCTAGCCACACCATAGAATCACAGAATAATAGAATATCCTGAGCTGGAAGGGACCCACAAGGATCACTGAGTCCAACTCCTGGCTCCGTACAGGACCACCCAAAAATCAGACCCTATGCCTGAGAGCATTGTCCAAACACTTCTTGAACTCCAACAGGCTCGGTGCTGTGACCACTGCCCTGGGGGGCCTGTGTCAGTGCCCGACCACCCTCTCAGCAATGAACCTTTTCCTAACATCCAGCCTGAACCTCCCCTGATGCAGTTTCATGACATTCCCTCATGTCCACTAACCTGATAAAATCCAGGGGTTGCAGTTTGAAAATGTTTTTAGGGTGAGCCCATTCTTTGTAGAGAAGATATCGTTCACTTGGGCAGTCAGGATCAGTTGACGGGTGCCTGAAACTAGACTACGAAACAGAAAGAGCATGGGAAGAAGACACCATTAATCTAACCAGCACGGATCAGTTCTCCTCTCTGCAGGCCTTGTGCCATGAACCCAGAGCCTGGAATAGCCTTTTTGCCGCTGCAAGCCAGGAAAAGGATCAGGAAGCGGCTCTGAGAGAGCATCAAGATTCAGGATGGAAGGCTGTCAGAAAGGCACTGAATACTAAAGCAAGCACTTTACATATATGAGCTGAAAGTAACAGACACTCCCCATGAACTTAAATCTTAGCCCATGTCAGTATTTTGGCACTTAGCAATAGAAAATGGAAAAGGATCTGTTCTCATTAAAATGGATTTTAAGTAGCTCTAACATGCTAACATGCTTTGCTTCGAAACAATATTGTTCTGGAATGAAGGCGGGAAAGTCCAAGGGATAAATCCAGAGAGTCTAGTCTCTGTTTTATATTTAAAAGAGAGTTGACACAGAGGTAATCCTTGTTGGTTTTTTTTTTTTTTACCAAGTTATTTGAAAATCTATTTCAATAAAGGCTGTTTTATTTGACAGAATTTTCTATTCTGTATCTCTGATGTGACAAGAACAGTCACTTTTCTAGAAATCCATAGGTTACTTTTGATTTTCAGAGTAGCTGTGATATATAATTTTAATTATAAAAAGACAGTCATTAATTATTAGGCATACTGAGTCCAAATTCCCCATGCCATGATAGAAATAGCTTGCAAGGCAGGTTTTAAATCTTTAAAAGACAACCTTAAAAATGGATAGTCACGAATGATATTAATTCTATCCTGTAGAGCTTTGGGTTACTTCCAAGAAACATGATTTGTCTTGATTCTGACTTAAAGATTTTCTTGAAATCCTGAGTATTTTGAGTGGAGTCCAAACATCTCGAGTACTTACCATTCCTGACCTCCCATTTTCTCAACTTCTTCTTAGCAGAGCACACCTCAGACACAGAAGAGTGGTTCCAATAGGGGAGGAGGTGTGTGGGTGTAGATACAACACACAAAATCAAATCTCTGCCTTTGCTCACTGTATCCCATTTGCAGCCTCACACCAAGTTTTTGCTTAGTCAAATGCTCTGATTTCTTTTCTCCATTTTCTTTCTCTGTGCTATTGCTGGTCTTTATATGCAAAACAATTTTCAGTACATTTTGCTTCTTTAAGTGATATACTTTAAAAAGCTTTAGAAGTGTAGCTACAAAAGTCAGAATTCGTATTATTGCAAGGTGAAATCCAATCCAGTTAAGCATTTGACTCCGCCATAATTTACTGAGGTGTTGTACTGGCCTTCCTGCAAAAATGTGAGTTTCACTGCAGGGATTGTGATGTTTGGGAACTGTGGAAATGTTTCTCACTATGTAAGACTGTCACACATCCTAAGATGAGACTTGTGTTCTACATCTTTATTAAAATATTATTTGGTAGGGATTTTTAATACTGAAAAACTGAATACTAAAAAATTGCTAAAATTGATTTAGAAATGATACAGCGCAGCTTGGGAACTATCACTCGAGTGCTCCCGGGTTCCTCTATTGGCCAGACACTTTATTGACCTACATCTCCCTGAGAATACAAGATTAACATCTCCTAAATAAAGTATATCATGTTTCAGTTATGGAGCTACATTTTTAACCTGCAGTCTTTTGGAGAAAAACCTCTTAAGCCAAACTATGTTGTATCTACTATGTGGACAGAAAAACCAGTCGAGGAGTAAGACAGTCAATAGTGCTTGTATCTTGTGCTATGAAAAACACACATGTGCTCTTAAGCTGCAGATTTCTATTTCTAAATACATTATTATGGCAAACACTGGACTTACGTCATGAAGGGGAAATGCTGCTTTGTAGATTCCAGTGTCCAGTAATTTATTAATGCCAAACTTCTTCACATTGTTTTTGGTTGCATATTCCACACGGGACAGGATAAAATGAACCTGAAATTTACAAAATATTTTGTGTCTATTGCAACCTGAAAGTAATCATACACAACTATACCTGTTTCAACATATAAGCAAGTTATGAAAAGGTAAGCAGTACGGACAAATTTAATTGCACAGGGTATATGAACCATTCAAATCCCCACTTTAAATTCTGGTGGAACAGAAATGTGACAGATGTACAGAGAGTTTTCCTTCTAGATTGTCTAGTCTGTTTCATAAATGACACAGGACTGTTGTGTCCCCAGTATTTCCAATTTTTCAGGATGCTTTCATGAAGGTAATTGCACTGATTTGATTCAAATATTTTTTTTTATTTTTAAGATTAAAAGCTAGAAATACTCCATGGACTTACAACTCGGCTTCTGGTTGCAGGATTGAAAAATGTATCTTTATCTTGAATGTAGAAGTTGGACAAATGTTCCTTTTCAAAAGGGGCAGTGAAAAACTCTTGCTCAGGTTTGATGATATCTTCATCCACTCTGAAGAGACTAGTAAACCAGTTGAAAGCAGACTCTCGGGTTTTCAGGTCATTGGGCTGCAGAGGCAATTTGATATGCATAACCTCGGCATATGTGCATAGCACTTCCCAAGGTGCATGCACTTTCACAAAAATAAGTTTTTCATCCAAAACCTAAAATCCAAGAATATTAAAAATACATGTGTAAGAAAATGAAAGCAAACGATTTTTCATAACATTTCTTAAACTATCCAGACTTTTCTTTGTCTTGCTGACCTATTAGCTAGCTTGTAGCCAGCTAGCTATACACTATGACCTATGTGAAGTTGCATTTACTGTTCATCTTAGCGAATATGCCATTAGCTTCAGAACAGGCACTGATATGAGGTAGAAACATGCGGGAGAGAATGGCTGTACAGCCATGGGTGCTCCTGGGCAATATGAACCCCCAGCTTTGTAGGGTGAATGCAGAGAAGGAAAGGGGAGTCAGCCCAGACTGCTGGGCATCTGGTCCCAGCTGCACGCCCAAATCAGCACCAGCAAGCAGTGGGAATGCTGACAGGCACCCTTGTCTCCTGTATACGCAAGTCCCACGGAACTTCTGCTGACACCCTGAATTACTGGGTCTCAGCCACACAAAATCACATGATGCAGCACATCAGCTCGGGGACGTCTGTCAGGTCTCTCTGACTGAGCCTGAAGAGACTGGAAGTTTCAAGAGTTCTTCAGCCACGCTCATGGCAGAATTATTGAAGGCTGCCAGAGGTTAGCATAGCAACCGATCCATGTCAGGCTGTCAGCAGGTGGTTTACTTCCTTACGAATGTGAACAGCCAGGCTGCATTCTTGTACGTGCAGCAAGAGCTCTCACTGCAGATATCAAACAAACACCGAGAGGTCATGGACTCTTGAGTCCCACTTGGGAGGGAGGGGCGAAAGGACCTCTTCAGGTGCCCACTCGATTACGAAGCAACAGTAAATGTACACTGGAAGTGACTGTCTTGCACGTCTCCTGGCAGACCCGGGCCTAAAGCTGCAGCCCTGTGGGTGAGGAAGGAAAGGTGGCTTCATGCCATTTTTGTTCTGCCTGGATTCTGGGCTGAGCAGCCCTCACCGTGCAGACAGCAGCTCTGGAAGCTGCTGTACATTGTAACAGGCTCCTGAACTGCCCACAGACAGTGTTGTAGCCCAAAATACGCAAACTGTGGCAGTTATAACTGCTCCCACTGTGCCACAGCCAAGGAGGAGCTGGGTCACTTACAGGAGCCCTGCCCTGCTCTTCCAGAAGTGGATCTCTGCCCTGGATGCCCATGATGTACTTGCACCTCCTGCACAGCAGGAGCAGGGGAGAGCCCCTCCTCGGAGCATGGCCAGCCATTTTTATCTTCCGAGTCACAAGCAAACACCAACTATTTAATGTCCCCGCTTCCCAGCTTTTATTTTGTAGAAGAAACAGATGCAAAGTTTACATGCTTTTGCATCAGATCATAGAGACACTATTGACAGAAAGAAAAAGGTGAGCTTTTTTTTCCTGAGAAAAAAAGTTACAATCAATTCATACATCCAGTTCCTTCTCCACATAGGGGCAGCTTCTGCTCTCAGGCGCAGCAATGCAGGCAAAGAAAAGAGCACTCACCGATCTTGTTGCTTCAAGTTGCAAACCGTTGTTTATCAGGTTTGACTCATATACTTGTCTCTTCCTCTGTTAAAAGGTATTGAAAATTGTAAAGCATCTGTTCCAAATACATATGCACAGAAGTATGGAATTGCCTCCCAAAATGAAGACTTGTTAGGTCATTACCTCCATAACCCACTCGACAACTACTGTGGTGATAGGTACAGCCTTACCTACTCATCCAGATCAGGTTTTTTTTTGGCTGATAAGCTATATTGTCCTCCAATGCAATCGTGGAGAAGAATTCACACTCTTAATTTGTGGTACATTATAAAACATGAAAACATGCCCCAGATTTTGACTGTTGACAGCAATTACCCCTGAAACTTGTGACCTCCTTTACCTTTAGGCGCTAAGTGAACTACTGAGGGCAGCCTCCCTCTCCACATTAATCTGCCCTTTAGAAAATACTCACCCTCTCAAGGACTTTCCATGAAAATCAATACCCACTTTCCTCCCTGCAACCTGTAACTTTATTTTTCTTTCACAGTAATCATATGAGCTCACACTGTGCTTCAAACTGTAGCATCCCTCTACACTGTAGTCCATGGATAAGCATCCCCAAAGGAAGAAACTGATAGCTGTAGCACTTGTGGAGTCAGTGGTGCTTTCCTAGGAGCATTCAATGTCCCCAAAAGGACACGACAAGTTTCGCTCAGTAAAGATGAAATTCAAAGATCACTTTAATTTCACTTCACAGAACCAGCACTTGGCGGGTAGTCAGTTACAAAAAATCTGAAATGTCTGAAATTTCAAATCTGAAATGAATTTGCTTCTCCACACACATAGTCCTCCCCTTTCCCCCAAAAGACACAGACAGACAAACAGCCCCTCTCCCTCCTAAATATGAAATATAGAACTCCATAAGGGATTTAGAAGAAATTTTGAAAATTTGTGTGTAGTATTCCAATTTAAAAGCTATCTGCATCAACCGGATAGTTCCCCAATGAGCTATTTGTTTATACAAATCGAGGTTAGCCAGCTCTCCTTGGCCTACAGACTGCATAACAAAATATCAGCACGGGTAAGAGGGGGCACCTGTAGGCAGCTGTGGGAGGCAGGAGGCAGCTAGCAGTTTGCCAGAAGGAGATAGCATTAATAAAGTGGGACTCATTCCTTTATTCCTGAATCAGGCGACGCTAGGCATGCAGTGCAGTTCTCAAAGTGACTTGGTGATAACTACTTTTTTACTCCCCGACTGTTTTCATGCCACTGGACATTTTTTTTGTTTGTTTATATGCTCTGTGCTTAACGAATTCTGTGCCTCCAGTACAGCAACTTTGAGTTTTTAAGAGAATAATCAAATGGTTTCTGTAGCCTGATTCTCTACATCCAGAATAACTGCCACAAGATCTGTGCTTAAGATCCAGTCTTGTTGTTACTGTGAAGGACCACAGTCAATGAATGATCCATTAGATAAAGTCTTAGAAACTTTGATAGGTATGTGGAAACTGCTCTTCAGGACCAGATTCAAGACCCACCTACTCTAGGGGGCAAAACCAAGACACTTCAGCAAAAAGGGCAAAAGTCTTCAGGAGTTCCACAGGAACAGGTCAGCTATATCTCCACATAAATTTCATCCCATTCTTTAATGTTTAAAGACTGTTTAAAAATCCGTGAAGGAGAAAAAAATATTTTTCCAAAACTCTAGCAATTCTTGGAATTAATAATTTACACCTTGTTAGTTCTCAACTCCAAAATCTGCATGTAGCAATGGTCATGATGGACTAATTTAACATGTTGTGAAAAGGTATTTCTTTTATGTGTTTTAGATTTTTCTGCCTTTTTATTCCAGTGAGTATCATCTTCTTCTTGGGTTAGGGACAGGGAGATCCAAATCTTTCAGTCTGTTTTCTCCTTTCATCAATACCTAACACATTTCTCCTTATTTGTCTCTTTTCTCAGGAAAAAAACCCAATCCCAAACTTTCAAAGCACTCTTCACAGAGGTGTCTCTCCATGTCCTATTAATTCTTTTGTTTATTGGTGACATTAGAATGTTCTTTACGTTTTTTTTCTCTATGTATATAAAATTGTATGTATACAGTGCATATTTATAATATAGTATATATAATATGTTGTTACCTAGCATCAAGGTAACTGTACCTTGATGAGGACAGTTAACATAGCTATTTCCAATGAAATCTAAGTCTTTTCCTTGTACCAAGAGTGCTAACTTAGAATCCCAAATGCGAAAGAGGTTTTTGCTCACAGCAATATGTTTCCTTGCATTTGTCAACATTTCATGGGCAATAGTGTTCTCCATTCTCCTTCGAAGCTAAAGGTTCCAGTCATCTTGGCTTCTGAATAAACTACATAATGATTTCCTTTGCAGTTTTTGCTATATCATAACTCAATCCCCTTACCAGATCATTAAAACATGTACTACACAGGAGTTGTTTGTTATTCCACTATTAACTCTTTCACCATGCTGAAAATTATTCATTTCATCCTACCTCTTTGCGTCTTCCCTATTCATGTGGTTCATTGTAAGGTGAATAATACTGAATCATGAAAACATTTCAACCTGAGTTCTGCTTTGTTTCAGCTAATAAAAAAAGTACAGAGCTAAATATCTGTTTCATTTCTTCCAAAATAGCACAAAGATAGATGCTGGGTGATTCTCCTTTGTATGAGTCTAACGCTTTTTTTTTTTTTAAGTCTTACCATTCAAATTGCTTTAATAATTTATTATGGTAAGGAGTCCCCAAAATTAATGTTGCCCACAAAATCTTAGAGGAATGTTGACAATATTAAGGTTTCTAATAGTGCATTAATGCAAGTAGTGAGAAACAAAGCCCTTGGGAGCCTTTGCTAATTAGGGGCTTTGCTATTTTATATAAATGACTGAATTATGTGTATGATGATCTATAGAGAAGCTAGACTTTTACCCAAAGGAGTCTACAGTGGTTTTGCATTGACTGGGGAATGCAGTGTAAAGATATGATGGCTTATTTAGCTGGATTGTGGAGACTGTTCCAAGTTTATTTTAGTATCCGGCATTTTGCTCAGGCACCTGCAAGGTTAAGTTGTAATAATAATGTAACCATGGTAATGTTGCTAATCTAAAACTGACATGGACTTTGATGATTGAATGGCTAGCCAATAGACTGAGACACTCTGGGATACATAATCATACACAATCTTAAGAAAGGGAAAGCTTAGTGTAAATAAATACCAAGTATTACAGGCACGTATAAGGGTTAGCTCTTGGGAGCTCCTTTTTCACCATAGTGCTTTCAATGTCTGACCGTTGTCTTGCCAAGCTGAGGAGACTAACAAGACTGAGAGTCTGGAAATAGGTAGTAGATCACTAGCATTTTTTTCTTTGTGTTTTGTAAATGGTAGGCAGCATTTGCTTTGATTACATTGATAGAAGAATGCCAACTCACATTTTTGTTTAGTTTCTTTTGAGCAAAGAGAAAAGTTCCCCCTAACAATATCAGTCTGGCTTCAGGGGAACAATCCTAACAAGAAAGGAGTGCTTCAATAGCCACCTATGCCTTACCTGGCAGGCAACAGATAAATCACAGTCAGCAAGAGAAAGAACGCTGGGCCCACAGACTGCCCCATGGAAATCAGCTAAAGAGAGCAGAGAGGATCACTGTATCAATATTAGCTGCTAACTCTCAGAGTTTCTTTGATGGTATTTGGGGGCTTTTCTCAAAGTCCCAGCTGTCAGCATCAGGAGATGAATTGATTGAGAAGCTCTACTTCTGTTGTTGTGTTTTTAAAGTCAGTTTCTCTCACTTATGTTTGAAGGTAATCACAAAAATGTGAATCAGAATATGCTGTAAAGGCTCCGACACAAAAATGTAAACCTGAAGATCTCCACATGCACATTTTCTGAGATACCCTCTGATTTTAAGCCAGTCTTACAATTGTTTGAAACCCACCTTGTGACCACACAGAATTGGCAATAATCCAGCCTAGCCCTACTCTCAGTAGTGTCTTCTAATCACCCTATTTGGAAAGACACATTTCTGGTCTCACAGAATCACAGAATCACAAGGTTGGAAAGGACCTTCAAGATCATCTAGTCCAACCGTCATCCTATCACCAATACTACCCACTAAGCTTCTAAACCATATCTTGTAGCACCTTGTCCAGGCGCCTCTTAAAAACCGCAAGGGTCGGTGACTCCACCACCTCCCTGGTCAGGCCATTCCAGTGCCTGACCACTCTCTGAGAGAAAAAGTTTTTCCTGATATCTAATTTAAATTTCCCCAGGCGCAACTTGCTGCCGTTACCTCGAGTCCTGTCATTAGTTACCTGAAAGAAGAGGCCGACCCCCTCCTCACCACAACCTCCCTTCAGGAAGTTGTAGAGTGCAGTGAGGTCTCCCCTGAGCCTCCTCTTCTCCAGACTAAACAATCCCAGCTCCCTCAGCCGCTCCTCATAAGACTTGTGTTCCATACCCAAATGAATGTCTCATGAATGTATGCAGTAACTTAACTCCCTCCTTTCATTTTTCTTTCCATCCTTCCTTCCATCCATCATGTAGTTTGGGTTTGGGGTTAACTCAGTAACAGAGGTTTTTATTTCAGTGAGTTCCTCCTTCAAAACCTGTCCATCCAGCAGAGATCAGAGCAGGTGTGGTTGCCCTCCTCTCAGTTTCAAAGGCCTCTTTCATCTTTGTTCTTAAACTTCCTGGGTAGGTCGGCTGGGCACACCACAGGCATATAGAGCCTGCCATCCTCTACTGCATCAAATTACAGCATAAAATGGCACTGAGCTATTGCTCTTTCTGTAACCCCAAATATTGTTCTTTCTCCACAGGTGTGACACATGGGAGACAACAGGAGAAGTGCAATTGATTTGTTGAAAGTTATTCACACTTTTTGTTTTCAGCTATCTAATCTAAATAAGTCTAGAGGTAGGAACTGTTTGCTTACGGAGACAAACGTCTCCAGCCTTGCTAAAGTTCCCTGTAGAACTGTACTTAAAAAAAAATAAAAATTCAAGTATGTAATACTGTCAGTGAATCATAGGTTTTCACTTAATTTGCAAAGAAAATTTGGCTATTTCTACAAAGCACAGATTACTTCATGACTGGAAATGAAGGTTTTGCCCACATTCCTACTTAAGCTAGACAGCCTTTCGTTTTGTTTCTGTTGGGGGGAAGCAGATGGACTGGAATGACATTCTGCACTGATTTATTTTGTATATGTCTGTCTGGCATTGACCATTTAACTTTCAACAACGAGCTGCTTGAGAATCCCAACAGATAAAACAGGCATTTTGGAGCATTCTGAGAAAGACTGGTGATACATAATTTCTATTCTGATGGCAACCTACCCTGACAAATAGTGTACATAAATTGTGAGGTTTAAAAAACATGTTCTGGGCACAAATTTCAATTGCTTGCAAGGTAGAGTTTCTAGAATCTGCTCCTGACAGTCTGATTTTTGCTTGTGCTTGCAAAAGTCATTGTATACCAACCTAAAAAGGTTTGGAGTTCAAATTGATCTGTACATATATGGACCTTATCTGCTAACTGCTGAATCTGTAAATTATGTTAGAAACTTCCATGAGGATGTGATTTCAGTAGTTTGGCTTTGTCTCCTTTAAACCAGATTTCAGAAGCACATGAGAATGAGGGAAGCACAAGACCACTGAACATCTCCGAGTGCTTCAGAACACCACATATTTGTTTCTTCTATCCGAATCACCCCCTTTTTTTTAGATTTTTTTTTTCCCTTTCTCTCCTCTGAGCTGTTTTCCCAAGAATGCTATTAATTAATTTAAATTAACACTGGGCCATTTTCTCAGTTACACTTATGCACTTCTTTTTAAAAAGGACAGAAAGCCATTCAAATTGAATACAATGATGGTCCTAGGACCTGATTGTCCTTTTGCTACAGAGGAATACATGGATCTGTGCCCTATTTCTGCAAATCCAGTAAACTGGATACCTAGTTTGAGGTCTGATTTTCAAATCTTTCCCCTTAAAGTCCCCAGTAAGCATCTGGGTCTCCTCTACTCTTAATATTAACAATACTGCCAAGGGCAAGTCCCAAAACTTTTCAGTTCGGAAATGCGAATCTACAGATGTCCACCGACACTTTAAATTCTGCCCTGATGTCCACATCATGCAGTCAGGCGGGGTGTAGTGTGACTCAGACAGAATTCACCCCAGTGACTACATTTTCTGGTCCCTACCTTGCACAGACCTGTAAAGGTGCTCTTGGCAATGGAGACTTTGATGGTGGCCCCAGTGAGGTATTTCACCCTCTGAGAACAGACTTCACTGGATCTGCTATTCCTTCATAAGCTGGAGTTTCAAAAGTCTGTGAACAGTAAAACTCTGCATAATAGCTCTATAAATCTGTCAGGGGGGTCAAAGAAAGAATAGCATAAGCAAGGGACCTATTCAGGCTCAAAGCACCTTGAATTACATAAGATACTGCTTATAAAATTCAGTATTTTCAGTTCATCATTGATCAGACAGTGACATATGCAGTAGTTAAAGCTGATTGTAAATGGTAATACTCCTCAATTTGATACCTTATATTTCATCAGAAGGGTAGAACCCATTTGCCCCTCCCCTCCAAAATATAACCAAATAAACAACATTGTCAGCAAAGACAAGCTATCAACTAGGTTTTAAGCCTACACTGATGAAATCTGTATGTATCTTGGGCAGCATCATCTCCATGGCTTTCTGGGAATTTTGGAAGGTAGGCCAAAATGTTAATTCTCTCATGGGAATACAGTTTGCATAGCAAGTGACCTCATGTGAGAATAAGAACCACTATACTTTTGAGGTGACTGAAGTGCTTGCATGCTTGGAGCTGAAGTGCACCTATCCCTTGCTAAGAAGTTAGAAAATCTATATCTATTTAAGTTTTAAAAGATTTTTCCTTCAACAATAGATAAGTGAAATGCATTTCTCAGCTAATGATGCCTGTATATGAAGCACTGGAGGGAGAGAGTCAGTATTTCTGAGCTGTATCACAAGAGTTTGGTTATGACCAGGTGACTCATTTCAGCTTACATTACAGACTCATTGAACAAAATCCCTTCTTCACTCCCTCTTCTCCCTCCTTTCCCTTTCAGTGTCCTCTGGTACCTTACCCTTTGTTTGTATAATGTTTTGTCTGTTTCATGATCAGCTTTGGATTTTTTCATTAGTTCTCCAGCTAATACTAGTGTCATCATACTCATATCCATTGTTCTTGTCATTGGAAATCCTCTGTAACTGCCACTCTTCATCCCAGTCCCCTTCTATGCTTTCTACTGCCCTTTCAGCAGAGTATGTGTTCCAAGTATCAAAATTCTTGCCCATGGCTTCCTCAGTACCCCTATGCCTTCAGATTCTACCTGTTCATGGAAATCCCAGCTGTGACAATTGCTGTCACCTCTGTATTCATCTTCCTGCTGACACATCTTCACCATCCCTTGCAATCTCACAGATTGGTAATGGCAGAGTTGTTAGGTAATTGAAAACAGTCTTTGCTTTTACTGAAACATAAATAAAACCACAGACAAATGAAAACAGTCCTGATACTGAAAGACATGATGAAAAAAAAAAGAGCTGCCTTGGATACACGTTGGCTGTACCTTCGGGGCATAGGATCATATACTAATTCTGGCTGGAAGTGACCTCAGGATGTCACCAGTCCAACCTCCTGCTCAAAGCAGGGTCACTTCTGAGGTCAGACCATGTTGCTCAGTGGGCATGTGGTCAGGTCTTGAAAAGTTCAAAAAGGATGGAGACTGCACAGCTTCACTGTGGCAACCCGTTCTGCTATCCTCAAGTTTATCCTTATCAAGTCTGAACCTCTCTTGTTTCAGCCTGTTGTCTTTTGTCCTTCTCCCACTGTGAAGAAGCTGGCTTTGTCTTCCTGGTTACCTCCCTGTAGGCACTAGAGAGCAGCTGTTAGATCCCCCCAAAACCTTCTCCAGGCTGAACAAGCGCAGCTCCCTCAGCCTCTCCTCACAGGGCAAGTGCTGCAGCTCCTGACCACCACGGTGGCCCACTGTTGAACTTGCGCTAGACCTTTGAAAGCAAACTCTATCTGCAAGCACCTAGTGCATTACCCACAATCTCCTGCTCTAATTATTCATGGTTTAGTTCTGGCTAATGTCCTAACATTCACGCTGCACTAAAAATTCTGTTCCATGCTCACATTTAATTTCCATCACTATTTGGAAAAGACACTCATTATATTTTTACATACATCTGGGCAATAGCCAAATATTACAAACATAAACATAAAATGCTAATTGATAAAAACAATTGTTTCCAAAGGGGCAGCTCCTTGTTTCTAATTAGCGCTTTCAATTTATTTTTATTGCTGATCCAATGATCATGTGTAATGCAACATCCACCCACTGCAGGACTCTCTTAAACCCTACTAACCACATTCCTTATGGCTGCCCTCTGTATAACTGCCAATGACAACACTGTGTAATGAATATCGAATTAGCTACAGGCCTTTTTACTCCTACTCTTCTCTTTCCTAACGGCAAGTCATTGTTTGTATATGAGCTGCTTTCAGTGGTATCTTTGTCCTTGCCTGTCTCTACCAGAGGCTGCTGGAACATGGAGAATTGCTAAATCAGAGAAGGAAATGGTGGGTGGGAGAGCACGGATTCCAAGGGGACTACAATCCAGTGGATGTATATTTCTCAGGCAGTTCACAATTTAAAAAGCTCAGTGGCATGGCTGAGCTTGTTTTTGTGGCTTCAGATGCCATAATGAATGAAGTCCGCTGATAGACCTACTAAAATAATTAAAAAATAACATTTAAAAAATAATCTGTGATTGTTGTTCACAGTTGCTAAGAAGCATCAAGCAGTCACTGGCTTGAGTCAAACTTTTTTTTGCAAGGTCCTTAGGGAGGGCCAAACTGTTGAAGTGTCAAGGGAAAGAGAGGTAGTTGGAGAAATTCTGGTAGCAAAGTGACATACATGTATTTCGCATAAATGACTTACGTACTTTATTGGGCAGAATGTCAGCAGCTATGTACATGACTGTCATCTACAGCACCTAGTCAGCTGCCTCATTCATGTTTTCCCCTGAATACCCTGATTTTAGTACCAAAGTCCACTAGGGGCCTAATTCAAGCACTGTAGATACAGAAAATTGCCCTAGTCTGAAGATCTTGATGTCTAATTCTAACTGGGATCCTGATACTGACATTTTTCTGCTCACATCTCCTGAAGTGCTCCCTCCCAGGAGCATGCTCTGAGGTCACCTAGCACACACTGACAGGCACAATATGCACTATTCTGCCCATTCCACACTAGTCTACTGGCTTGAGCTCACCTCTCTTCACTGCTCAGTCTGACGGGCTTCAGTCTCACAGCTCTCAGGAGTACTCCTAAGACAGGGCAATTCAATTGCCATTCTGGGTGAGGGCACTCTCCTTTTTGCCCACTGCTCTAACACCCAACAAGTGACTCAGATTTATATTAAAAATAACTTACCTTTTGCTTTTTACGATCACTCCTTTTATGAGTCATTTTTTTGGTTTCATCTTCATACACCAAAACAAAGTCAATTCTTCGCTGCCCATCGCTGAAGAACAAGGAGTCAGGCTTATTATCAAAATCAGCCTGTAACGAAGGTAGGATAGGTTAACATAAAGAATTTTACTCACCACTTCCTTACTTGCTTCCTGTTACACAGTATTTCAGTGAAAAGAGAAATTCAACACATATTAGACACATAACAAGGAGTCCAAAGTGACATCAAAATTAACCTGGAGTGGACTGGAGAAAAAAAATCTGTCCAGAGGAGTTTGGCAGGTCTCTGCATGACATAAGGACAGCAGTACTTTGAACTAATTTACTTCTTCAAAAATGGTATATTAGCTTTTGGTGATGGGAGGAGCATTGGGCTGTAGCACTATTTCTAAATAATGCATCTGTCAAGTAATTTGCGTGCTGTCATGATACAATATTCTGTCTACAAGATATGTTCTATCCTGATGGGAGTCTCAGAATTAGCGTGTTCCCATCTGTCCCTTTACTTGCTAGAAGTTTAAGCATCTCTGCAATTAAAAAAAAAAACGCAGTTGTTTCATGAACGCAAAACAATCATTGCCCAGAGAATAAAGAACATGGCCAGGCTGCAGATGAACTCTTAAAATGGACACATCCTATGTGGATTTATTTATTTCTCTTTTTATTAGCAAAATCTCAGCAAGCAGAAAACATTCTTATACGCCACACATCCAACATGTTAAAATATATGCCAAAATCAAAAGGATTAACATATCCATAAGCCATTATGTAGTCCCCAGAGGAAAGCAGAAAAGATTGTCATATCCACTAATAACATCTTAATGTGTTATTTCATGTGTGTAACAATACAGACACATTGATGATGGGGTAAACTGAATGTTCAAGTAATGTTTTGTAGTTTATTAGAATACTCTGTGTGCACTATCACACGTAACACCCCCCTCTCAGTTAACGTATAATAGTAATGTTATCAGAACTGTCATGTTATGTAATGAGCACCAAACTCTAAGGTACTTGGCCAGATCCATACATGGTATTAATAAGGGTAGTGCTAATGAGGTTAGTGGATATTGAAAGTCTGAAAGAGGTGCATTAGAGATGGTAAGATCTCAAAAACTAGCAAGACTCCCATACAGAACTGCAGAGGAGCCTTGGCTTCCAGATGGCTGGGCATGCAGATGGCCTAGGACAGACTCAGGCCAGGCAAAATGACCCAAAATAGTCTGTAGAACGTAATGTGCCTTTGGGTTCATGGAAAAGATTCCCAGATTTCTTCTCCCTGAAATTTCCCTGTCAGTGTAGACCAAGCCTCATGAGGGATGTCAGGCATTCCAACCACACAGGGTACAGTTCTGGGAACTCCTGGTCTGCAGAAAGGTTCAGGGAAATACGGTTTTGGTGTGAGACTCCCTACCTGCAGCCTTGCAGAGGTTATTCTTCAACTGTGATAAAACTGACAAGAACGTCAGTCGTCAGTCAGGAGCATCCCAGTTCCAAGGGGCAGACAGCATTTTAGGAATAACATATGTCAGTGTTTCCAAAACAAAATTTCCCTAGGAGTTTTATTCTAAATCTCTCCCTGTAGACTATTTTGTTACTGCTTATTGGTTGGGTCAAAACAGTTGACCAAGATGTTGTCTCCCCATAATTAAGACAAAAGTTCCATATTTTAAATAAACTGAGGGGAGTTTAAACTCAATACTTTTTATGTTGTATGCACAAAGGCTAGGAACTGTTGCAATAGAGATTCTACTAACTTCGTTGCTTCAACAGTCTGAGCAGATTCCTGGTTAGAACAGTTCCCTTTTAATCCCACCTCTGCTGACAGATTTGTGACAACCCTGACAGCAAGCAGCTGCTGACATACTTACATATATACGTATGCTGACATATGGCTGGTATGCAGATATATCATACATTAGTTTCACAGCCTGGCCTAGGACTCATGAAACACCTAAGCAGAGTCACCATATCAACAGACAGCTGCACACTGTAACGGTTTAGGAAAAATGGTTTAAGCTTTCAGATGGCATCACCAGACCACAATAGCAGTGAGTATCTCTGTCACCCAAAGCAAGTCACAAGCGTGAATTTCTAAATTCATGAGAATGAGAGCTGGCGTAGTCCCATTAAACAATCAGACTTGACCCTGATGAGATTTCTTCCTACTAAAGACTAGCCACAGGTGTAAAATGCAGCCCGCTGCTACCATTTCCAGTCTCTTTTAAAAGACAATCAAGATGATTTCATGTTGACTAGATTCCATCTGCGAGGGCAAGTATCAAACTGCTAAGTCTGGCTTCATTTTGGGTTAGTTTCCCACTGAAGGAACCTCTACCAGAGCATGAAGAACTTTCCTTACGTTTACCTGCTGGAGCTGATAAAAGGAGCAGACCATGTCCAATGCAGGGCAGGCACCTTTATCAGAAAGAGTCTTGAAAATTCCACTAAGCATTTCCATTAAAAAAAAAAAAAGGAAATTATAAAACATATAACTCAATAAGCAGTATCTACCAATAATTCAGAGTAACAGGCCAACTTCGATGGTTATATTTGGTCAGCAGAATTATGCTGTAGACTCCAATGACTGCACAGGCTAAAGTAAAGGTAATGTAATGTAAAGTAGCACTGCATACCGAAGTTTAGACAGTAGATCTCTCTGCAGCGTGAGCTTAAGACATGTAGCTCCCAGATGGACACTTGCGTATGGTCTCCATCTGTGAGCTGCCTGCCAGTCTTGGTTGCCTGAGCGTGAGCACCACATGCTGTGCTTAGGAGAGATGCGGTCAGGAAAAGCGTGATGTCCTGAGGCCCTGTTACGCATACAGCCACTAACCTCCTCGGCTGCACAGCTGATGCCTCTCCCTAGCTCCAGGGCTGCAGATGGGACTGGTCAGTGATGCGCCTGAGAAAACCTGTGCCTTGCGCCACAAACACGCGGAGACCAGGCACCACTGTGGCAGAACGTGGTATGAGCCAGGTTAAAAAGTCACCGTCAGCCTCTTCTCACTTTTTCACAGGCACAGCAGCACTGTACCGTAATGACAGGCTGGGGAAAGTTTTACTGCTGAGGCTGCACCACCAACTAGCAGCAACAGCCACCGCTGGGAGACTGCCTGGGAGGTGCTGGCGCAGCAGCGCAAGGGAGCGAGGAGAGAGCTGAGGGCAGCCAAACCCCGAGCACGGCCCCTGCAGCCTCTGCGCTCCTCCGGGGCCCCAGCAATCTCTGTCCCTGGCTAAACTTGCCTGTATTGCAATGCTGGAAACACAGAGCCCAGCCTTGTGATAATGAGCAGCAAGGGGAAGTGTTACCAGTGCCTAAACCAGAAGGATTTTTAATTGGGCCTCCTCTTTCGAATCTTAGAAACAGTAGCCTAATAACTTTTGTCTAAAGAGAAAGAGTTTAGCTGCAAAGTTTAAGCACTTGAAAGCATGAAAGTAGTAAGAGCTTTCAAGTTTTTTCCCTACAGCTTTTAGCTATTTTTCTTGTGTGACCTATGCACAGGATAGAAAAGAAATAGCAAACAGCAAATGTAAGATCCATTTTTTCCCCTAATTTGTGATTGCATAACTGCACTGACTAAGTATTTGTCCTCTAAACCTAGTCTCCTTTAAGCATGTAAAACCCGTGTGTAACTTAGCAATAACTGGCTTAACTGGATTGGCAATAACCAGATGCAGAGACTGCGCATTAACCAGTATCCTGACTCATGAATTTACTTACATATGTTTTTGTATACGTAAGTATATACATGTTACCATATACATATGCCTTTTTAATCAAATCATGAGACTATGTAATCGAATATAGCCAAAAGATTATCAATATTGGACTGCATGAACCGAGATATACAGAAGTTCGTACTCCTAAAGCTAACTTCTCAGATGTAATCTCCATTGTTTTTAATTACCAGGACATTGTCCTATTGACCTATCACTAGACACTTCATATATCAATAAAGTAATAAAGAATTGACTCATTAAGCCTGAATATGTAAGAGATCAAGATTAAGACTCACACAAATCAATTGTAACGTAATATTTAATGTTGCTTAATTAAAAGTAAGAAGTAAAATGCAGAAGGGAACATAATGGTTAAGGTTCTGACAGTAACATTAACTTAGATGTGTGATGTGTCATAATCCCTACTGAATAGTTTGTAATGAAAAATCATATATTATTCAATGTAATTACCAGAGGAAAAACAGGACTGGAAACAAAAAAGATGTGCTGTACACTGAAGTTAATAATTCCTTGGAGACAATGTTTGCTTTTTTAATATGCAATATTATTTGACAATATTACAGATGTTATTATCAGGCAAATGCACGCAAGTTGTGTGCATACACACACACACACACACACACAAGTTAATGGGGCTGAAATTCCAATACGTAATTTTGCTTAAATATCAGTAGCACATTATAACTGAAAATAATGAACAGGCCCATTGATACCTCTTTGTTATGGAAGAAACAAACATGGGGTCTATTTATGGCACTTTCTAATTTTCTTAGCCTCAGCATAATCACATTTTAAGTACTGATGGAGACAACGGGTTGTGCACTTTAATGTTATAATAATACCCAAGCGGATAGCAGGTTAATATTGATTAACATCATTAATAAATAAAAAAAAATACATTTAGCTATGAAATACTAATTACATTTAGCACATGTTCCACAGTGCTTCTGAACTTTCAAAGTGCTGCACAATCAATTGCTTGCCTACCACAGAGAGACAGGGAGCCATTAGCTGCACGATCAGCAGGAGGAATCTGCAGTTGTTTGAAACACTTTGGGTTCCTCTACACGAGCAAGCCCAGAGGCAGCACGGCCGCGTTCGCGTGGGCGTACCGCTGTGTTCCAGGTCACGTCGGGGCGCAGATCAGTGGGTATTGACTCTGAGGGATGAGACTGGTGATTGTCTGTGGTAGCAAAAAGCCCAGAAATGTGTATATTGCAGGCATTACGACCTCAGCATCAAAAGTGCTGTTTTACAGACCCAGTGCTTCGGACCTCACAAGCAGCTGTAGCAGGAAGCAAGGCTGGGAAGCACCGCGCTGCTGCTGATGCCCGAGTCCACTGAAGGTGCCTGGACTGAGCACTCCCCGACCCTGGTCCCCAGAGCTCTGGCGTCCAAGACCAAGTGACCAACAGCCAGCGGTGGAACCGACCCTCAGCCCCGCAGAGCTTCTCAGGAGGGAGACTGCTGCCTGCCCCTCTTCATGTGTAAGCAGGCTTGCCGGTATCTGAGGGGAGCTGCTGTGTCTGACTCCCGAGACCGCTCCTGTAGCCATGGCTACATGTGGTCGCTGCGGCAGGCGATGAAAGGAGACCTAAAGCTCCCCTCAGCAACAGTGGTGCTGCGTTCCAGGGGAGAAGAAGCGGAGGCATTACGCAGCCTTCACTTCTCCGGGTTCCTCAGGGCACTATTTTGCTAAACAGACAGTGGGGATAACAGCGGGAAGGGCAGTAATTCATTACTTGCTACACCCTCAACAAGCATGGTATTGTAAGCTGACTTTTTAAATAACAAGGGATTCTACAGGAATGACTTATCTAACTGGAAGGATAAAAGAAGTGCTGTATTTTGTCCGCATGAGCCTTTGGTGTGATTGTCAATAGCGGCAAATGTAATCATTACTGGAGGGATAAACTACTTGTCTACAACCTCACATAAAATTTTCGGATAGCCTCAGAACAGGTTCCCGCAGCACGGCAGGAAATAAATCAGTGCCGGGAAGCGAGAGCAGAGCACAGCCCGTGTAACGTCGCCTCTGCTGACAGGCACCTCAGAGAATCCTCACGCTGGAGCATGGAGTCCGTCTGGCAGGGCACCCGCGGGTTACATGTCAGCTGCGGGTTTTACCTCGGTGAAAATGTCACGGTGCCTGTTCAGGGGCATGATCGTTTCTCTCTACAGGCTTCAGGAACCTTCTCCTCCAAACAAGTAATTAGAAAGGAAATGTGACATTGCCAAGATATCATGAAACATCGTTATTTGTCAAGTGCTTTGAGCTCATCTGGTGAAAATGTTACAGAAATGTAAACTTCTTATTATTGCTGCAGCCATATAATAAGATCTTTAATTACTTTATATTCTGAGTGACTGATAGAGACAACTGCTCTGACACCAAGACCAAAACAAGCATTTGCTTTTGCAGGATATAAGTTTATTTGCATATCACAAGAAACTAAAGTTGGTGTGTCTCCGCAGGGCAATAAAACTGTTGTGCATTTAACGTTTTTCCTTGTGACTCATATTCGCTAATAACAACAGAAGACTGTTTCAGTTCTGTTTTTAGCAACAATGAAATTATTAGCAAGCTCTGAATCAGAAAAAGTTTCTTTCAGTACCTTAACGTGCAAAGAAATTTTTGGCATCTAATAAACTGAAGCAAACTGAGACTAAAGATTTTGTACAAAGTAGAAATACACGGGGCGTCATCACAGTCATGTATTTCTGTCAGCAGAAAACAGCTGGTAACCGGCCAGGCATTGGGAAGCCTCGTCCCCTGAGCTAACTTTAGATGAGACACCCACTGGACTTCCTGCCTGAGCCTGCATGCAACTGCTGGCTGCAAGAGGAATTCCAGCTACTCTTGATTACAGACAGACCAAATGTCCTTACTTTTCAATAAAGGTAAAGACAGTGCTCCCCTGAAAACCTGCTTTTCAGCAACTCTCATCCTTTTCTGGATGCAGGAGCTGGGAAATTCACTCTTCCAGAATTCTCCGAAGCCTTCCCATTGCGGAAATTGTATTTGAGGGGCAGCATTAACACAGTCATCGCATGAGGCACCTAGGGATTTATGCCAAAAACTGTTGCCTGTCTCCCAAATCTGGAGCTCCAGCTTGAGACACCAGGACACTGAGTTTTTCTGGAGTGCTTGGCAAGTCTCCCTCTTCAGAGAGCAACACCTTCAGGCCCATATGTGACTACTTTGTGCTAATGCAAACAGGCCACCGACGCTCCCCTTACACTCAGCAAATAAACAAAAGCTGGATGTACATAACCTTGCAAGTCTTGCACAGAAGCCCTATAGTACAATCAGGGATAAAATCCAATTATATAGGAACACATTCAGTTTCTGTAGTCATAAAACCTCAGTTTCTTTTCCTGCAATTTCCTGCCACATTTACACCTGCCTGAAGTGCTACAAAACAGCATCCTTCCTCACAGAATTTGGACTTTTTGGAGATTAATGTCCTACTCCTGCTGAATGGGGCAGGGATCTCGTGACAAACTTAGCATGTGATCCTGTAATTAGAGACAGCATCATAATAAGAACAAGAAAATTGTTATTGGTAAACAGCTTATTCAGTTTTGCCTTCTCCAAGACAAATTGCAAAATCACATTCAAAAAATACTTCCAGCTGGAAAGCATAATCTAAGTTTAGACAACTGGCACAGCACTTCCCTCTATTCAATAGTTTAAGGTTAGGCTTCCTATTCGGTTTCCATTTCTAGATACATCTGAGTGAATTAGCACACATCTATTTCATAGGCAGGCTTGGTAGAACCAAATTTTATTCAGTCTTTCTGGCCACTGAAACTGCCCAGTGGCCGACAAGGAGGCTCTGACGTGGAAGGAGAAGTGTGGAAAAGATACTGTTAAAACAGAGCAGAAATTACAACTACTGGTAAACATGAGTAACCAAAAATAAAAATTGATTTTGACAGTTGATTTTTAGTAGAAACAAAAATAAATTCTACCATGACTGCTTAGAGGAGACTGCTCTAACCACAAGGTATATGACACGCTGTTTGTTCTGACGCTACCTCACTTCATATAAATACATTAAAAAAATAGAATTCATTGAACCACAAAAATAGTCTAAGAAGGATTTTTATAACATCCTAGTCAGGGCCATCAGTGGGGAAATGGAAGGTCTTGGTTCCACTGCATGCTCCAGAAAATGACTGTTTTTCCAAAGACCAAAGCAACATCAAATAAAGAAGAGCCTGTCACAACACTCTGAGGCAGGGTCAGGTGGGTAGTCAGCTCCCAGAAGGAAACTCCATTCCTGGTAGATTTGGTATCTGTTTCCTACAGCAGAGGCAGGAACAAAACCACCGTGACTCTTTGCTATAACAAACACTTTGCCAGCTGAGGTCTGGAGCAGCTCCCCTAAGGCTGCGGTGCACCTTGGTGTACTTTGGACTGAATCTATTCCTTCATTTGCACTGCTTTTGAAAGTCTACCGCTGTGGAAATTCTTTGTCTCTTTCTTCTATGATTCTGTTTCCGATTTCAGTTTGATATGAAGCAAAATAGCTTTCAGTTTGGTGGTCAGGTCAAAAAATAAATGCTCTAAACAGCTCCAGTCACAATATCTACATACAAAACAAGGCAGGCTTAAATCAAACCCGACTTTGAATGCTTGATTTGTATTTTGCAACTTTTTAGCTCATTTTTTTCTTGTATGGTGTGCTCTTCTAGATATATAAAGAAGACAACATATTTCCTCATACACAGATAAATCAGCAGTACCTGTACCTCCACACCCATAACACAGCCCTCCTCTGTGCAAGCTTAAGGGATAGCTAATAGCAGCAGTAGCAGGCTGTCATTCCTTGAATAGTATCTAGTAGATAGTGATGAGAGAAGTGCACAGGCTGTTTCAGTTACTCGTAAATAGCCAATAATTTACATGTCAATGTCTTGGACAGGGCTGTCCGGGAACCAGCTCCAGCCCTCATTACTTGGTGGCACCATTGCAGTCGCTTCTTGAATGGATTCCTGTATGTGAAAACCATCACCAGCTCTTTGGTGCTCAAAATTAGTTGGTCCAGCAAGCAATTCTTGACACTGATTAACCCGCTTCTTTAAGCTTTGTCCTCCTGTAACACTGACCCACTTGTAGAGGTAGCCTGAAGAGATAAGACAACCTATACACGCTTAAAGCCAATGAAACAGAACTGACTTTTTTGGTTTCTACAGAGTTGCTCCAACAGCTTTAGCATAGGCATATGATGTTACATGTTTTTGAATCCAGGCTTATAGCTATCTCCTTGTGCAGCTGCAGACTGCACTTTAATCATAATAGGGGAAAAAATGAAACTGGATTCATTGGCATGCCAGCTGGGCATCAGGTTGGCAAAGCATGTGCCATGGCACACTCAGTGGCAGGGTTTGTTAGGGTTAACTGCCTAGTCCTTAGAGATACATGAGATCTGAGGCAGGAGATCTTCAGCTAGAGCCAGAAGCCTGTTAGTTGCAGAAAACATTAGGTGAGTTGGGGAACTAAATTTGGCTAATGGGAATAGAGACCACTAGGTCTTCTTCCTTTTTTGCCACCTCGGACTCTGACTGGAGCAAGGCATTTCTTGGTGTTTCCAAGCTTTCTTTGAAAAAAAAGTCCTGAACTCACATGTTGGTCAACTAATACCTGGGCGTACCTGAATTTATAAGGTATGTGTGTTTGTACACAGGGTGTGTTCATATATTTATCCTTGTATACGCACACAGAAATCCTATACATGCACACATAAAATTTTATATATTGAAAGGAGGTGTATGTGTGTGTATCAGTTTACAGTGAATATGTATTTGTAACTAATCTAGTGATCTGTCACTTTTAATTGAGTCTGTGACTGTGTAAACCTGCACTTTCACACCTGAGCCAATGACATAAGGTATCTTTGGGGATGCAGAGACATAGTAACTCAGATTCAGTCACAGAAATGATCTGCCTGTGCTGCAAATGCAATAGAATGATATTCTGTTAGAACAGCTACCTGTTGTTGTTTACCTATATGAGAAAAAATTATCGGTAGTCATAGTTAAAGTAAAGAAGTACCCACCCATTCTGGAGTATGAAGGTTCTGCTGGTCTGGTGCAGTTCCATAAGTGGGAATAATCAGCTGGTTCAAATCCAAGACTAAAAATAAAAAACAAAAAAAAATTAAACATTTTAGCATTTTGCGTAGTATTGTTTCTTCTTCTTCTTTCCTTTTTTTTTTTTTTGTAATTAGTGGCTTGTGGACAAGCTACCTTATTGTACTTAGTGTCTCAGAAGAACGTTTGCCCCTCACACTTCAGTAGTAACCAACAGGTGGTAAGAGAGCAAAACAAAAAAAAAGAAAAAGATTTCACCAGGACAACAAGTTAATGCTTGGAGATCCTACCGACCAAGCTACAGCGATGCAATGCACCCCTTTGTTAGTACATGTTATTTCGTGTTTCAGAAAACTCTGTCTACAGTCTAGCTGTAGTTAGTCGTATCTTTCCATGAATAAGGGGACCAGAACTGGCTCCACCTGAACAGATAGCCCTAGCTCATGCTGACTGTACTTAGGCAATATAAATTAACAGCACTACGGAATTTTTCAGAAATCCTGGAATGGGTGTGATACAGGTAGTGATGCTGTAACATTCACTACATAAAGGGAACGATTTTCACATAACATCACACCTACAGGTTCAATGTGTATTGGTGCCCCAGTGACTTCTCACCCATTTCCCTAGGAATACATGTTAGAAAAAAACAACCAACCAATGAACCAACCAACCAAACTAAAAACCACCTGCAAACTAACTTGTTTTCCTGAAAATACAGTGCACATTAAAAGTGATCTTGTGAAATTGCTACTTTGTGATACCGTTATCAAGTGTGCTGGGAAAACTGGCCACCAGATGAAGCACTGGATAACACACAAATTGATCCTAATAAAGCTCCTGGAAATAAATTACCAGAAGGTCTACAATTGCTGCATCATTTTGGTTTTAGTTCCTTAATTTTTTGGGGGTCTTAAGAAAGGGTCAGGTAAGATCCTGAAGCTGAAGATAACATTAAGTGGCCGAGGGAGAAAGCTGCTTTTTGCCTCTGCATGCTGGGTAGACGGACCTCATGCTACTTTTAGACCCTTAAAATAGAGAGGTGTTTTAGCTGAGTCTGTCCTGCACTGAAGAAACAGTCATGGATGTAAATAGCACCTGAATGCAAGTGTTGTCTGGAAAAGATAAGTGCCTCCACTTATGAAAAAATACTCCAATACTCTAAAATATAAAAAAAAACCCTCTAAAACAATCAAATCTATAGTATGCTTAGAAGGATAATTAAATGTCCATTAGATACAATGCTAGAACCAACAACACTGATATGCCTGAATTTCTTTTTTTGGCTTAAAAACTTCCTTTTATGTAGCCAAATTCTCAAGAACTTTTAGAAAGCTTTTTTTCACTGATGATGCTCACTTATACCAGCTGAAGATATGTCAAAACACTTATGAATAGAGCACAGCAAGATCGCTCTTGTTGAGCTCTACAAATCAAAAGAACTCTCTCATGGTTTCCAAGTGGCTAAATTCTCTGGTTTAAGTATAATTTCATACAGTTTGGTAGGGACTTTGTTCCAGATGTTGAACTGTCAGTTTCCAGATCTCGACCGTGGTGATAGTGTATGCTACAGGGAGGAGACAAAAGGAGCTCTGTGATTTTTTCCATCAACATAGCTTCAGAAACATCTGAGTCATAACCTCAAGGTTTTGGCCCAGTTGAATAACCAAAGTCTGTGACCTCTCAAAAGCATTAACATCTTTAGAAGCATTTGCCAGCCTTTAAAAAGAGAGCAGTAAAATATGGATTAGTGCAGCACACAAACATCACATGCTGAGACCATAACGTGAGAACTCAGAAAACATGGGCATCTCTCAGCTGCAAGATCGCTGTATATGCACATCATTATGTTTTAATGCGTTCAACTCAATCTGATGTGAGAAGGGCAAATACATACCCTGATGACAGTGTAATGGGCATCACCCTACTTTCCTTTGGCATTGTTCATTCGCTATCTGGACACGAAGATATCCAGATACAAAGTGCTTCTGAAAATCCACCGAAGAGGGAATGTTTCTGCTCACATGTAATGGGCAGGGTGAAGGAGAAATATAAGCATGTTGCTTTGAAACATAAGCGTCTGTTCTGAAACTTTGCTTGTCATTATGAGGCAAACAGATGCAGACAGCAGCATCTCCAGACATGAAGACTTATGTCAGCCACTGAACTGCAGTGGCAAGAATCGTGCATTGAAACGGCCTGTTTGTGAAGTCCCTGTTGTGTGTAACCACACACCTCTCACCAGGACTGTCTAGAAATCCCTTCAGCCAGAACTGAAGAGAAGGGGGAAATGTGGCATTCACAGCAGAAAGGATAACTTCAGATCTCCCAAATCCTGACAGATCGGGGGCTGGCCAGGAATATCCTCTGGAGAAATTTATACGTGAGTACAATTTGCTTCTGCCTTAGTGTCTATGGCCAGCATATCTTCCCCATGATACGGTAAATGTCATGCACACTTTATCATATCAATATTTATCACCTTAACACATTTTCACTTGAAATACCTCCCAGCGCAATCCCTGGGCCATTGGTACAACGAAAGGACTCAAGCAAAAAGGGATCTGCCACTCTCACTTCTTCTGGGACATTAGCCTAGGACTTCTCTCAAATTAAATGCAGATTAATGTCTGTGTGGAGCCAAAAACACAGTGCCTTGACGCTACCTGAACGTGTGCTTAGGTCAGATGCGTTCTAACAGTGGTTTGCTAGGGCAGCTATGCCAGTCGGGGCAGTTGTGGTTTTGGCTGGAAAAGATTATCTCAGTCTCTCAGAGAGATAGAAATGGTACCTGCAAAAACTCAGCTTTGCCAGAAGAGGCTGCATCTACTCAAAGTCCTTTTTCCAACCCCTGAAATAATTTCATTTACTTCTCCCACCTCCCCTCTATAATTATAATAGGATCAGTTTGAAGAAGAGAGGACATGAAAGAAAATTGCACCAAGAAAGTCTGGGGCTGGACATTAGGAAACACTTTCTAACAGTGAGAACAGTAGAACAGACTGCCTAGGGAGGCAGGTGGGGTCACGTCAGGTCTTCAACATCAGGTCTTCAACATCAGAGATTCTTCAGCACAGATTAATTAAATATGCCTGAAAAATCTAAGCCAAGTTGAACCTGGCATGCACCTTAGGAGGATGGCCTGAATAAGCTTTTGAGGTCCTTTCCAGAACTCATATTGTTCTCATAGTTATGGCCAAAAAAGACCACTGTGCTGAGATTTTGTATTAAAATAGTATTTCTGCTGATATACTTCTTCTTCAGAAGCATTATCATTCCTGTTAATATTTGGGTCAGAGCTCATCAAATGCAGATGCTTATAATGTTCTACCACTTAGCCAAGTAAATCAAAGGAAGTGTAAGGGAGCAAAGAAATCTACTAGATTTGTGCTGGCATACTCTGATTTTAACTGATATATCGCATTCTACCTTCAAGCTATCCTAGCAACATACGCTTTTGTCAGGACATTTTATCTAATTTCTTTGAATTGTGACAACAGATTTTGAGTTCCTGCTCAGTGACAATAGTTGGTCTTTGTTCTTACAAAAGATGCTGTACTTTAAGTACTAAATCTGTGCATGCTACTTTACAAGAACATCAATAGGACAGGAGGTAATGGCTTTAAACTAAAAGAGGGTAGATTTAGATTAGACACTACAAAGAAGTTCTTTACTATGAGGGTGGTGAGGCACTGGAACAGGTTGCCCAGAGAAGTCGTTGATGCCCCATCCCTGGAAGTGTTCAAGGCCAGGTTGGAAGGGGCTTTAGGCAACCTGACCTAGTGTCTGTGTCCCTGCACATGGCAGGGGGTTTAAAACTAGATGATCTTAAGGTCCCTTCCAAACCAATTATTCCATGATTCTATGATCTTAGTGGTATCTGAAGCCTGTTAGAAGCATAGTCTGGAAAACTGAAACTGGGCCCAGATTTTTCACTCCATCTTCTGAAAGATAAAATTGGGAAGGCACTGTACAGAGCAGCTGCGGCCACTAATTAATTTTACGGAGCTCCTGCATTTTGCAGATTCTAAGGTGCTGAAAAAAAAATTACACACTGAGACTGCACAGCCCTAGGAACTGCTTTCATTTAGGACCTGCTTTCTAATAATTCAGGTGAAAATAAGGAACAAATTGAAGATATAGGCACCAAGCAGAGCGACCGCACATACAATAGGCTATCCAATAACGCACAACCTTTTCCCAGCTGCCCACAGATTGTTCTGCAATCCATGCAGAACAAAATGACACTGGCAACATTTCACACCTTACCTCAAACATGCCCATACACAAGTACTAACAAGTCTGTGTTAATCCCATGTTTCTCCTTTACAGCCTGCGTCCATCCAACACTTTGGGACAGGCCAAGGGAGATGAATGCTGCTGTTGAGTCTACCAGTGATTTGATTTATGAGCTTTATGGACTTTACGGATTTGCTTTCTCACAGGCTGGCCAACACTTCTGACTGGATTGAAGAAAAGTCCTGAAATTCCTTAAGAGGCAATGTAAAATGTCTAGTCTTTGAATTAGTTAATTGATTTTGACTGTGAATTTTTCTGGAAGTTTAGTGATCTGCCCATTGAATAATTCAATTTCAAAGGCTTTCGCAAACATTACTACTAGCAATTTCTACCTATTGCCATGGCACAGGTGAGAGGCTATGGCACAGTGGTAGGCATGGAAGCTGCTCTCCCTTTGGAATAAATATAAAGAAGAATTAAATCTTTCCTTGGAGTCTGAATACTGAAATAATAGGAGACACCCAAGGCACAAGCAATGGGGATGAAACAGCTTTCTGAGAGTGTAAATTAAGAGGCCTGAAAATGGGGAAAAAGCAATATCCAAAAGGGAAAAGGAAGACACTGTCCAAAAAACCATCTATGACAAGCAAACCGCAAAAATATTGGATAAGCTGATGTTTGAAAAGGCTGCTGGGCTTGGCCCTATAAGCAAAGACATTGCCAAACATGCCTGAGGCTGCCAAACTTTTTGTGCCAAAGAAATTCTTGGCTATCATTGATTTCTTCTCTAATGGAAATAATCAAAGGTGAAAAAGGGCAGCAGCAGTCTTTAAGCTTGCAAATCACCTACATAAGCCAATATAATAGGCAGAGAATTGTTCTGAGAAGCCAGAATGGTTTTACAACACCAAACCCATAGCTCCTGGTGCTTCGCTTCCCTCAACAAACCTGTGAGACATTGCAAAGGACAAGATCTCAGCCCTGGCACTGAATATGGTACCTCATGAGTAACCATGCCTGTAAAGCCAGGAAGCAATGTCTAGAGTCCCGCCAGAGCTGCACCATACTGCTCCTTAAGAACTGGACAAACACTGTGGTAGTGTCTCCTCATTTTGGCACTCTGCAGTCGTGTTAGCAGAAGACAAGCTTCACGATACTATCACGCATATGCACCTGAGAGGCGAGCAAGCGAGAAGCCCCACCTCACAGGTCTTGACTCAGAAGCCACAGGAAAGCATGAAAATACTGGATATGAACTGAGTCCTGCAGTGAATGAAAACTACTTTGAACCCCATCCCCTAGTCAAGTCAAATTACTTTCACCTTATTTCTCAAAAAAGAACAAACTACTGCTGTCTCAAATAAAACCAATGTTTCTTTAGAAAGAATCATCTTCTCAAAAGGAAGGCTATTGACATATCCAAGACAGAGTACCATGTGAGGAAATGGTAGTCACTGTCTGTATTAAAACTGTGGAAATAACGAAGGGAGAGCTTCATTAGCAGGCGAATGAGTCTAAAGAGCTGGAGTAATCCCTGACTCCCAGCTGGGGACTGAAGTGAAGCCACCATCCCGAAAGGGATTTGATGCAGATGTCAGCTTTCTTGAGAAGAACATCCAGCCCTCTGTCTCTTGGTCCAAATGTAATAAAATTGTGGCATGAAAGTAGAAGATTCTGTCCTGGCTTTTGAGGAGAGAAGAGGGAAGAAAGGGGGAGGCAAATTTATGCCACATTGTTTTAAATGCCCTGGAAGATCAAGCTGGAGAACTGACACTACAAAGAAGTTTCCCTGCTGAGGAAAGATTTTGCTTTTCCAAATCTTACCCAGAAAGTGAAGACACCATTCTAAACATGACTATGAGTTCTCAGGCTATAGACAAAGCAAGGTTTGAATAAATGCTATTTAGACTAGATAAAAAACTGCTTTCCATCCTGTTGATTTATATCATATTTTATATCTCTCACTATAAAAAATTTAATCTAATAGCTATTATTAATAAAAGCTCCTCAGAACTGATCACACCCTGTTTTCAGGGCTGATCTTAGCATAAATTGTTTTTGCAGTTAAATGTAAAATATTCAAGCCATATGTAATACCTGCTGAAATTTTATGTGAAGTAAAACCATTGCACAAGTGGAATTTTTCTGGAAACTGAAACTGTTGGACTGATATACTGTTTTCTGACAGCCACAATGTCTTTTACTGGTGCAGAGTACTTCTTTATTGTATTTTATTTTTTATGTTCGATTCAATCTATAGTTCTTTCAGATCTAAGAAACAGTAGGAGTTGAAAAAGCAGGAATATGTATTTTCCTTTTAAAATCTATGAATCAAAGAAAAAAAGAGATGATGGGATCTAGAGTTCTAAAACACAATTAATCAAGGCAACTAACTTCTCTGAACTACTTCCCTTGTTTAAAAAATTGGTTTTAAACATAAACTGTTCTTGATGGTCTTGATTCTTATATATCAACGCACATACAAAATAGTTTAATTTAATCACATAGACAATTTTGAACAAAAAAACTCCCAACCATCAAGTCCTCCCAAGCTAGGATAATATGTTAATCTCATTTCTTTCATCTCACAGAGTAAATGAATAAACACAAATAATAAAGAAAATAATTTCCTAGGTTATCCTTCCAAAATGGAGGTCTGATCTTTTCACCTTACTCCCTGCTAGGAGGAGACATTTTTATCAGGATCTTTTTGATATTCAGAGCTCTGTCCAGGTTGAAGTGACTATTGCAGACTAGCTGTTCTCTGGGATACAGGCTTTTCTCCACTCACGCACGAGGGCAGCTATTAGGATCACAGATTATAAATGATTTCACTTCATTCCACCAAAAGACTGTTGGCTTGCACTCAGTTGCATCCATTCTTTTAAGTTCAGTTATTTCATTGGAATATTTTAAAATTAGCTTTACTTCATACCTGTGGGTCTTATTTGAAGAATACATGCTACTAAACCCATGTTCTTCACTTTCTAAAAAAGGTACATATTTAAAGTAAAATTGAATTATTTTATAATGAACTATATTTTATAATCTTTTGTTTAGAGTTAGTAAGAGATCTATGCAGCTGCCATCGGTGTGAAAGTCCTGTGGTCACCTACAGTCTTACAGTGCATAAGACAACTGATGACAATTAGTAATGCCAAAATGGCTTTTCAAGCTGTCAAAAAATTATGTTCTTTATGCAGTCACACAGAGCAGATCTGCAGGCATTGTCAAACTGAAACCTAATCTATGCCACATAATAAGAAACACATTGATTTTAATTTCTGATGTACAAGTATGTCCAATACAAAGCTATACTGAGGCCGTTGTACTACAAAGGAAGTGAAATGGCTGTCTTGGAAGATGATTCTTTCTTATTTGAAAGGCTATTCTTTCCATTCAGTTATCTTTTCTTACAGCTGTGCAAACAAAGTATTGGGAACATGTGGTATGACTTTCAAAAATAAATACTCTTCCATGACTAACCCTAAATAGAAAACATGTTCACTTAGTAATATAATAGAAAGAGCACTGCTAATCTAATGCTCTGCTTCCTGAAACAGCTAGCTCAGACTCGAGGTAGCTCAGCAAAAAAAATATGTAATTAGCAGATTCTTACAGAACAACAAATTAGACTTTGTGGAAATTATTTTGTTGATAGCAGTGCCTAAACATTTAAGAGGCACTGAGTTGGAAGGTTTAGGGATTCAGTAACCACATTTTCAAACAGTTCTTATGTGTCCAGAGCTCAAATGGACCAAAAGATCACTTTCCACCGAAAGTGGGACACTTGCCCAAAACCTGTGGCAAAAATCCTACATCATTTCCATGAGACCTGGATCAGCCCCAGCTTCAGTTTAGAAAACAAATACTGGGCTAATGTCTTTTTGGTTACAATTCTGTGAACCCAGAGTAATCCACTGAAATGCAAACGCTGGCTCCTGGTTCTCACTGCTGCAGAGCACACCAGAGCCCAACGGTCTGCGTACGTTCCTTTGTTGCTTGTATAGCGAACATCAGTTGACTGTAAATCAGTGCAGAAATGTTGCTAATTAGACTATTCTAAATGTGTGTTGTTTTTTTTTTTTTTTTCCCTGAGGCTAAACAATTTCAGTTTATCCACCTTCATCTGAAGTGGCTGTTGGTAAGAATTATTTTTACTTTCATCTATCAATAGGCACTATATAGATAAAGAAATATTTTTTGGTTTTAGAATGTTTTTAGAATTATAGCCTGCTATAATTTTAAACAAGATTTGTATACTTTTTCTCTGTGTACTGGATGTAGATATGTCAAATAGCAAGCTAGCTTTGTCAGAGTAATGGAATAAACTGCCTAAGTCAGAAGGCTTCATAGTGATAATCTTTCCAGGCATTATTCTCAGGTTGGAATATGGGCTTGGATCATTCTATTTTCTCCACTTAAACCTTCTAATAATCTATTAAATAACTATATTAAAATGATGCAACAAATGCTTCTTCATAAATTTTTCAATTTGGAGTTTTTTTTAATCATATAGGGAATCAGGTGGGAAACTGCTGTGATGTTGACTGTCAAATGTGCCTATCTCATGCTGGGTTCCAGCTATGTCACAGTTATGTACTGAAACACTCATACACAGAGAGTTTATTTCCTTCATTTTTAACAAGTGTGAAAACATTGTTATTCCTGCTATCCAAACTGCAAATCCTTCCAGCCCTTAGGGTTAAGGAAAATAACTACCTCAAGCCCATTAAGAACATAAGACATAAGGGATCGCCTGGGTCACTGACTGCAGCAGCACCAGCTTACAGACAACTCTGATTTTCAGTTGTGTTAGTAAGTTCTGAGAGAAATTATTCTTTACTCGGAATAACCTGTTTAAGGCTGAAAAAGTAATTAAGAACAATGGGCTGCTGGTTTTTTGTCTTGCAACGAATGAAATCCAGGTGGCAGAGAATGAGACCCACTAATTCTAAAAATGCAAAGGGCATTAGGACAGATTTGCAGAAGGTGTTAGGCATGTAAAGTTACAGATAAATTCCTGCTGAGGTATTCAAGTGTGTCCAAGCACACTGACAGTTTTTATGCCTAATTATATCAAACACATACAAAACACAGCACGTGGCCATCAGCGACCAGAATCAATCAATCAATTTCATTAATTAATCTTTCAATTTCATTAACTACAGTTAATATTTCACTTGCTTAAGAAATTATTTTAAATGCAAAATGTTTTACAAATGAACTTTCTTCTTATGTACACAGCATATTTAAGCTAACCAATAAGCATGTTTGAATGTTGTTTTCCTCCATGTTTATTAACTCTATTCACCAACAAAATGTATCTTAATACAAATTCTGAGTAAACAGTAATTATCTAGTAGATAAGAAATAAGTCATTTAACAACAAATTAAAATTCGAAGTGTGCATTGAGCTATATACCTGCTGAAATGTATGTGTGGCTTTGGAATTAAGGAAAGGATGTAGGCACCTAAAAGAGGATTTGGGAGTAACCAAAACAGTCAGGTCCAGAACTGCAAACTGCAGCTGCAGGCTAGCAGGAGCCTCCCTGCGTGACTGTAACGTGCTGCAGGCACTTCCCTGCCGGGTCACCAGGGACCAGGATGGGTGTAGCCCCTGCTGCACCCTCGCAGTTCGCAATGTCATTATTAAGCAGAATGCAATGGTCTTACTGCCCGAGCCGCTCCACCAAGCAACAAAAAACCTCTTTCTCTTAGGAAACCTTTTAAATATCAATTGAAAACATGATTAAAAACTGTACACAGGTTACCTACTTATTACAACCTGAAAGTTGAAACTGAAGTAAATTAAATTAATATGTTTAATCATTCCATGTTGGCAAATACTACGCTAGATGGAAGAATCTGGTTTACAGGGTTTTTCAGAAAACCAGAAATTTATAGCCAAATGTGTCAAGTTAGAAGATCAATAAGTCGCCAAAGTCAAACTCACAAACACTGAAATAATGCTGGTTCAAGACCGTCTGTCATCACTGATGCTTATTTTAAAGAAGACAGAGGAAGGAACTGTATCCCGGTCTTCCCATTTCAGACACGTTTCTTACTGCGTAAAAGGTAAAAGGTGCATGATACCACTCGATCTGTCACAGGACATGGATTTTAAATTTTAAATTTAAACATTAAATCAAAGGAAATATATATATTTTTGTTGTTGTTGTTACAAAGTCCAAATTGTTATTCTTTTTTCTTCAGGACCCTACCTCCCTTTGCATACAAGATGGGGCTGCAATGAGGATGAGTTTGGTCAAGCAAGAGGACCTGTCTGTCTAGACCCTTAACTTGTTTTTTGCAAAAGTTGGAAGGGATGCAGAGGCTGTAGGAAGACTGAAAGGCAGAAAGATTATCAGATTGTCAAAGAATTTGAGTGCAGCCTTGGAGAATTGGCCTATGCTCCAGCTTCAGCATCACGATACACATGATGCTGAGCAAGCCACTTGAACAAAGTTTTGCCTAGCTTTCCCCAGCAGAATTTTCAAGCTAACTGGCTAGGGTGCTACAACTGGGGAGCTCAGCACTTTTACAGCAGAGCTGAGCATTTGTCACCAGGTCAGCTGGAGAAGTGTGGAGCAAGAATACTTGGAAGCAAGTATTATAGCAAGACCGGGAAATGCTATTTCATAAAAATCAGTCTCAAAGCACTTGTGATTGGTGAGCATTTTGGCAACTTTGTATGCAGCAGTGTGTCAGCCATAAACACAGAATGGTGATGCTACTAGGTTGTACACAAGCGCTTACAAATGAATTCTTTTCTTGTGGACCTCCATGGATGTGTTGTAGGGAGGCTTGCTGGTGGCATGTGGGTCTCAGTTCAGTGCCTCCATTGCAGATCCCATTCAGAAGTGCTTTACATTCCTCACTTCTTATCACTTAAACAGCCTGCATTCCTATCACAGGAGTCTGGATTGCTGAAACTCCAGCCCTCCCTAAATGGGAGGTTAGGCAACCTGACACTCACACCCCTTTTGTATATAGTGCTCAGATACAGTAAAAGCATCCTAGAAACACACAGGAAGAGATGAATAAAAAAGTATGCTGTGCAAGGGCTTCGATAATCCGAGTTAAACAAGGCTTGGAGCCATGCTCTTAATGGGGAAGATAAAAAGAAATTTTCACTTACTACCAGTTTACTGAATGAGGCAGGGGATTTAAGAGGAAGAAAAGAACAGCATGATTGTGTAATTAAAAAGTGTAACATGCATGCAAACAAATGGCAGGCAAATTGAAGTTGCCTAGGCAACTTTAATTCTGACGTTGCCCAGCTTGTAAGTGCTTGACTTCACAACCTTAATGTTAACATTTTTTAGACATAATATATAATTAGCCACAGCCAATTAGGGATGCTATGGCTCCTGTTGGTAACCGGTAATATTTACATTTAAATTTGGAGAAAGATTACTGCTGGCTATACTGTATTATTTAATTATACAGTCAGTTTAGAAATGAAATTATATCTGAAGCATTTGAGAGATTCCCTTGAGCAGAAGTGATGGAACAATTATTACTGCAATTTGGCGTGAGGAAACTGCTGTAAGTCTAGAATTTCACCTAATCAGACAATTTGATTAGTGGTCCTTGTGTAGGAGCACTCTGCACTGCTGATGAGTAATTTCGGAGTGTGCTGTAAGAAAAGTAATCATAATAACTACGGACACTTTTCCTTAGCAACTCGTGTATCGAATTTACTAAGTTTTAAAAGTCAGTTCAGAATAATGTAATTAGTGTAAATTCAGTACCATGATGGAAAAACAAAACAGTGTGTGTTTTAGCTTATTGCAAACACTACCAATAGGAAGTTCTGGAAAATTCAGCTCATTATGCCCAACAACTACAGCTAGGCAAGGTCTGACAGCTGAACAGATATGGCTTTGAAAACACAGAGGTTTCTAAATGACTTTCTGAAAAAAGAGGCATTAACAGGAAGGATGCCTGATGGTGGCATTACCTTGAAAAGTTTGTAACGTTATCAGCCCTTGCTGGGACTGCTGATTGGTGACCTGTCTTGTGGGCCTGGTTAGTGGTTTGTCCCGTCTATCCAACATCAGAAGGAAACCCACCACTCGCCTATGGTGACTCAGCTACAGATCTCAGTGCTAGCTCCTGGCTTTTATTCTTGCACAGAGTGCCTGCTCCCATTTCTCAACTTTATGTTATGATGGAGTCTTTGGCTGACAGCCTGCCTTCTGTCCATGTTCTTGCCTCGCCTTTTGGCTATAAGGCTGTCCACTAGTTTTGTACAAGATCAGTGTTTTTTAAGAAACACAATGTGTGCGCAGCCAAAGAATAACAAGGGCGCAAAAGAACACAAGAGTGTACTTCTGGATCATCTCAAAGGTCCACCTAGCCCAGTCTCCTGTCCCCAAGAGTGGCTGGCCCGTGGTGCCCTGGGTCAAAACAGCCATTCTATGTTCCAAAGTGTAAGATGAGGGCGCGGAGGTAGTCAAACTCCCAAAGTACATGATCGGAGCGAAGCAGTACCTTTTTGTCTTCAGTGATCTCATCGGTTTTTAATTCATGCATTTCTCTCTATGCCTGGTGAACCTGCAGCTGCTTCTTACACTTTTTGGCAGTGTGAAAAGTGAGGACCCATAAGCTTTGATTCCCTTCCACTCCATGAGGTGGCACAGTAGAAATCTTCTCAGATATATGACCTGTTGCTACACACTCTGAGGCAGACGCCAAAGATGCCCAAGGAAAAGGATCAACGGTGCTTTCCATGGGATAGTGAGTGCTTTTTGAGTGAGTGCTTGATGTGCAATGATGTTAAACATGTGTTGGTTATCTACTTATTATGCCACCTTAAGATTTATGCTTATAAGCAACACATATAGTAGGATCATTCTGTGGGTAATATCATACTTCGGATTTCAGCATGGGCACTTACCACTGTTGCGAGTAGAGGTCTTTCAGAGCTAACAGTGGAGGCAGCTTCAGACCCAACAACTAAGCGCATGATAGTGTAGTGTAAAGTGCTCTTTGTAGACTTCTCTAACAATTGTTGCACCTTCCCAGAAGATCAGCCATCAAAGACTGATTACATTCAGTCTTAGAACTCATCAGGAAAGAAGGCAAGTGAATTTAAAAGTACAAGTCTCCTTTTGATTGGCAGGTAGCATAAAAACTTGCAAAATATGTATTTTGACAGCTTGTCTCAGGAGAAAGCAAAAAGAAGTCAGGACTACACACTAATGATGCTGATGAAAAATGAGTGGCTTTGAATCTTAGATAGCATTCAGTTATAACAAAACCTAGCAGCAAGAATAACAAGGAGTAAAAAGCCAAACAGAAATTCTCTTTTTCCTACTATCTCACCTATACCACAGTGTAATTCCACAAAATTTTAAAAAAACAAACAAACAAAAAAAGATAAAAAAAATGAGCAAAACGAATGCAAGCTTTACTTTGGAATGCATGGAAAGACATCTTACTTTGTTGTCTAAAGACTCCTGCTAAACCACTCTGCTATGGTATGAACGTATCAGATGGCAGTAACCTAGGAACAACCATAGGGCTTGCTCTTTTCATGTAGCATTAAAGATTTTTAGGAACCTATAACCAGTGTTGAGAGACCCAGCCACATCTCTCTTAACAAACATTTCTACTGAGACTCTAATCCATTTCTTTAGAACTGTGGAAGAGGAAGAAAAAACATCAGTTTTCAGGTGAAGAAAACAAAGTAGCCTCTACATTGTTACCTGTCATTTAAGCTTAGTTAAGATTACTTACACATCTCATTGTAACTGCAGGCAAAAAGCAAGTGTGGTAATCCCTTTATAGTGGTTATGCTAAGTTTTGTTTTGCTTTTAAGAAGAGACCACAGTGGCTTTACTGCAGGTTCTACTTCTTGTGTGGAGGGGAATAAAAATGACCTTTTGAAATATGTGAATCCAGCTCATAGACTGTAAGGCAAGAAGGTGGCAGTGAGGTCATCCAGTCTGATCTCTACAACACAAGCCAGAGGATTTCACCTCCTGTCTCATGTTAGCTCCAACTTCTGGCTGAAGTAGAATAAACTTCTCCATTCCAAAGATTTGTAATGAACTGCAGATCGATAGAAAGATATCAAGAAGGAGATCTCTAGAAACTGACAGCAAATTAGGATCCAGTAAATTAACCAAGAAAACCTTCTATTTACACTNATCGATAGAAAGATATCAAGAAGGAGATCTCTAGAAACTGACAGCAAATTAGGATCCAGTAAATTAACCAAGAAAATCTTCTATTTACACTTTATCCTAAGTACATAATTCACACACACACAAAAAAGTTGTAACACAAAAGCATGGGATGACTCCTCTCTTCCTCTTTGTTGCAGGCTGGCACTTTGTGCTAGCTGGACACTGAGAGCACCTCATGTCACATCTGACCTACGTCTGAGTGACATTTCTCTCTCGCACGAGCCAGATCTGCTCATAAGGAGTAAAGCTCGGCACTCCAAAGGACAAGAGAGTCACTGACACTAAGGTACCAGAATAAAGAGGTGAAAAGAGTAGTGAAGGAGATGAAAAGGAACTGAAAGACTCTTCGTGAAAGGAAAGAGGATTTATCTGGAGTTTATTTCTGCATGCAAGATGTTCCTCAGGAAAATCCTGTTGAGTAGAAGGGTCACTGGGTTTGTTCAGTGAACAGCACCCAGTGACAGATAAGGAAACACCTCTGGTGGACACATTCAGTCTTATCTTAGAGTACAGGATAAACATCTACCCCCAAAACATTTAATTAAACTCTCCTCCATTCAGAGGAAACGAACAAAAAGAAAGACCAGGATACACCAACCACAACTGTAGCATGCAGTACCATTGTTTAGACAGATATTTATCCTTCCATCACGAATAGCTTTGGAAAAACTGAAAAAAACCCACTGAAATAGAAAAACAACACTCTGAACAGCAATATACAGTCTCTGGGGGCCAAGACTGCAGCATTTACACACCTAAATAACTTTATGGATGTTGACAGTTCCACTTAACTCAGAAGTGTTGTTCTCATGTTTGTGTAACAGGCTTATAATATGTCCCTACACAGGCTGGTGCGCAGGGATGAACAGTAGCCTGCTGCTCCAGAAGTTTATGCTGTTTTGTGAGCAAACCGCAGGTAATCCTGTAAAAATCAGGATTCCTACCATGGGCTGAGTAAGTGAAATTTTGGCAATGTAACAGCTACCAGTAGCACTACACTACTTGGGTCCAAACGTCACCAAATACCCATGGTTATGTGTGTTCTCTTTCCCTGAGAAATTTCAGATGAGCTGTTAGTGAGATCCAATTTAACTCAGCCCTTGTTAAACCAAAATATTGGTTTATACACCAGTCCAATATATAGGTTTAAACAGGTATATCTAAAATATACCTATTTTAAGAGGTACAAAGGATAAAAACAAGAAGTGGTTTAAGCTATTTACCATCTCAGTGTAAGAATTCCACCTTCCCTGTCTAGACCACATGCGTGCCCAGGTCCTGGCCTAATAAACATGCATACTTCTGAATGCTGATTTGCTGAGCGGCTGTGACTTAACACTTCAGCGGCAACAGTATAACTAACCTTCAGGTCAAGAGTATGACAAGCTGTTTTCACACCTGCTCCAGAGCTGAAGTACATTATTCCACAAATGCACCTGCATTTCTGCCAGTCCCAGACTGCCTTCTTCAGCCTGAAGGCCTTTTCTTCATTGCTTAAAGCAATGTGAGTAATTTTCTCTTTCTTTTCTTTTTCTTTTTTTTTTTTTTTTTTAAATCCCAAAGCAACCAAACCAAGTCAGCTGTCCTTAGGCATGAAACAAAAAAGACAAGCCACTTCTGCTTTTGCCATGTGACAGACTTACCAAGATCAACCTCAAGCATATAGTCAAAATGACTGCCCAGTTACATGGAAAACAGTGTACCTTGCCTTCAGTGTGTTTTACAGGAGGGCAGCCCAAGCACAGGAGTTGCCCCAAGCTACAAACGCAGTTTTTTTAGCAGCAGAGATGATCCCATGGCGTTCATCACCAACGCCAAGCCTCCAGGCAGCTGTGGGACCTTCTCATTTGGAACTGAAATGATTAACCAAATTGTGATTGCAAATGGCTGGTTAGACTTCAGTGCCTGTGGATCAATGAGCTGCCTAATGTGAAATCCAAAGTTTGAAGTATGTTTATAAAACCATACCCCTTGCTCTCAAATTTACGTGTCTCAGAAGAGATATATTTGAATTTCTGTAATGAGTTTCTCAGCATGTTTCCTTTAAAGTATTTCTTACACTTGGCTGTTATATACTGTGTATACAGGAGGGTCCCCAAAAGATGCTTTTAACTACTTTGACTATGAAAATATTAAGTCTAAAGTCTGAACCTATGAGAATTTTTGAGCATTGTGTGTGTAGGTGCACGTTCTCAAGTCTGTAAGCATTCCCAGTGTTGGACATGGAGTTTAGAAAGAAACTGCATACTTCGGTTTCCTAATCAGGAAATATTTTGTAGTTTTAGAATTTGAAGGACTCTTCAGATTTTTCTTCTAACCAGCTGCTGCATGCTTAATAACCGTCTTCTACCTAAGACCTTTTTCTGTGAAGAAGAGGTCTAAAAGAGAGTTTTGCTTTTGTCACAAACACCAGTAACCTTATGAAAACATCTGGAGCTCCATTTGGCTGGACTGCATTGCCATTGAAGCTTTTTCTCTTCTCACTTTATTAGCAGTAAGGAACATACTAAAAAAAAATAAAATTCAGCATTGACTCATTTATTCTTCAGGTCATATTGACTTCTTCACTTTTTTTTTTTTTCTAAATACATTATATGTTTAAGTCTTACCAAATATTGTAGCAGTTTTTGCTGGGCTGTTTGTCTTAAGCACATCCATCAGTTTATAGCTTAAACTGTCCTTTTGTGCAAATTCCTACTTGTCTTTTATAGACAGCAGAATAATTAAATGAATTTAATTATTTTCCCTAGAATGGGTTGGTATATACTGAAATGAAAGATTTAATAAAAATATTTCCTCCATTAGGGACTAGTTCTTTATTCTCTGCTAAGCATTTACAAAAATAATGCTATTCCCACTCCAGTCAATGGGACAGCTCATAAGGGCAAAGAGTGCATTGCTTGAACTGATCCTTGTTCATTAATGCCTATAAAGACTTTATTAGACAACTTAAGAAAAAAAAACATATAGAAAGATCAAATAATTTTAGTAATATTACACGCAAACTAATATACCTACCTGGCAACACTAGAGCCCTCTGGATCATCATCTCGAGCCTTGTTTTCTTAAATGTTATTATCTCTAACTGTAGTGCTAAACCTACAGCAGTGGAATTTTTTTTTTTTTGCAAATAGTTAATGGTATAAACATAGTATTTTCTCTGCTGGATAAAGTACCTACAGACACATTGTGAGTTTTACTATGTATTAAAAATACGCATGAAAATGCCACAGATGAATTATTTCAATTCACTATATACACAGTCATATTACCTTAGCCCCATGCTGTAGCTTATTTTGCTGATGAACTGACTTGGAAGAATCTTTATGCCATTGCTTATGAGTTCTTTACCAGACATGTAGGTGAATAGTTGCATCAGTAGGTTTTACTCTTATGAATACTGAATACTTCCTCTTTCCTTTTTACTTTTTTTTATTTCTTTCTTTCTTTTTTTTCCAGTCTGTACCCAGGTCTGAATGGGTATTTTGCCTTTACTTCCATCTCCTTACTCAGAACTACCTCCTTCCATCTCTTCGACATTCCTTATTTTACCAGACTCTTCAGCCAAGACCCTGCTCTGCTCCAGGAGTCTTTCCACTGACAGAAATTCTAGTATTTGGTGCTTTCTGAGGCTCCCTCTATTGACAGCAACACACCTCAGCTTCTCTGTGGGCAGGACATGGCTCTTCTCCACCGTGCCAGACCACAGAAGTGTGTCCTTGGATTACTACTATCAATTCCTAGCATCTTTAGCAGGGCTGCTACACTGACAACATTTTATAATTGCCTCTCATATCTTCCACCTTGATTTATAATTCAGATGAAATTTTCTCAGTTAAATATTATGCCCACAAAGGAAGGAAAGAACCCACAGTATTTCACCCACAGAAAAGACACTAATGTTATCCCCTTCTCCTGACCAACATTCATATGCTCTAGCCCCACCACAGGACAGGACACTCAGTGCATCTTAACACAAGTGCTTCTTATTCCCACTCATTCTAGTCCTCCTCTTCCTCACCCAGGGAAGATTCATCTGACTGCAGCTTCGCAAGTGGTAGCACCTGAGGTCATGGGTCACTGCTGCAGCGGTGGGGCAAAACCCAAGATCTTCCTGCAGACACTGCAAGTCAGATGCCTTTGAAAAGACCCACCCAAGCTACAAGCCCACAGGACACAAACACTTTGAACACTCCAGTTATCAGACATTAAACCTGCTGCCGCTGCTGCTCTCAAACAGCACTTGAACAGAAGAGCTGTTGGCTTTCTGAACAGAAAAGGTGATGGCTGTTTTCTACAGAAGAGCACTGGCGTAGTACTCAATTCTGATGACTGTACTATAAGCAGTCTCCTATGCAAATATTTAATGTCCCATGATAAACCACATCTAAAAAATGCTGAAGAACCTGACTAACCAGAATAACGGGGTCAGGGGAAATCCATCAACAACAACAAATACAAAACAAAACAACAAAAAAAGAACGGGTAACTACAGAAGAAAAACAAAAATTGGTGGCAGTTACTACAAAACTTTGATTTTTCCCTATATCTAAATAATATTGATGATTAGTGGTTTAGTTGGAAGTTATTTAATGTAAACACCAAACTGAAGGGTTCAGTCTTATTTAGCCTTTATATAATACTTTGAAACTAAGCTGCAATTTCTACCGCATGAGGCATAAAATCAATTAAAGAAGAATGTTTATGCTCCAGCAGACTTGTGACTACAGTGCTTAAAGTTCAGTCGGTTTGTGTTTTAATATAGTTTTGTTAAATTTCCAGTCCGAATCTGGTATTAATTAAAGATGTTTAAATGTGGTCTTTTTCCAAAACCATTTGGTCTTCCTGGTTCTTCTTGCTAACAGCATCCATGCTGGTCTGAACTCTATCCTTTTACAAACATAACATACACATTTTATTAATATGGCTCTTTCCATTGACAAAACTAACAAGGTTCTGCCTGTTTTGTATTCAGTAATATAATGACCTTTACAGGTCAATCGCTGCATAGGAAGTAGGCCATCTATACTGATATGGTTTGGAACTGAAAGGCTTGTGAAGAGGATCCTCTGACATGTGTGCAAGGTGTGAATGGGAGAAAGGGATTATACTCCCATTTGATTGTATCATGCAATGGAAAACTATGTGCCAGGCTGCCTGATGCTAACGAAAAAGTAAGTCTTCTCCTTTCCCTGCCCTTTGCCACTCAGCAGTCCATCCCTGATAAACCAGCAACTGCTGCAGGTGAGTGATCTTCTCATAGGCAGCGTACAAAAACATGGGGCCTGAGCACACCTCTTGACTTCTTTGGGTGAGGTATACCATGTGTGCATAGTGAGGCTGGGGAGTAATTCTGAACCCTGCAGAGGAGTGGGGGCTGCTCAAAGACTAAATCAGACCATCTTGAGGTTGAAGATGTGTTTTTTTAAGTAGCTCTAGTGATACCTCGTGGTCTCACTTCTGAAGTCCATGCCGGGAATCACGCCTATTGCTGTTATCATACATTTGAGTTTGGGACAGGTGAGAATGACAGAGATAATTCCGTTGAATCAAGCAAAATTATATTTCAGATGCCCGAACAATGCCTCAGGAAGCAACCAATACCCTCATCCTCTCATGAAGCCTTCAGATAGGTGTAGGATGCCTGAGTAAAGAGTGAAGGGTGGAAAAAACAAATACATTCAGACGTTTGCTTCCTTAGATTTATTATCAAACAAAATTTATTGTTTGACGACAATTAGCATAACTGCCAGTTTTCATTTCTCACAGAAGATCACGACAATAAGATGTTAAAAGGTACTGCGCACTTCTCTACAGCTTTGTATTGCCACCAAGCTGCCAGTAATACACCCCAACGAATACGAAGGCCAAAAGGCCATGAACACTTAAACTGCCACTGTGAGATGCTTTGGGGGGGATACTTCTTTTGGTAGCCAAACCAGTTTATGCTGGCTTGACGTGTTTATCGCATTACATCCTAAGGCTTTCATTTCAACTTCCAGATTCATCAAACCTGTGTTCAAAACCACAAAATGTTAACAACGTCCTTATGGGCTTTCATCTCAGCTAGTTCAGTGGATGAACACATAGTCTATCCAGTGGGAAATCTGCTTTGCCTACACTCACAGTGAAGCCTGGATTTGAATCAAAAGTCCAATAAAAAGTTAAAAGTGACATTAGGCCCATGAATTGGTGTTTTGTTTTCTTTTTAATTTTAGACTAAATATATAAATCAAATATTAGTTAAATAATATATCTATTCTGTAGGGCAATACTTCACACTGTTGGGAAGGACTACGTCAGAGACATACACTAAAGCAATAATGATAGCCCAGTACAAGAATGTAGAAGAAAGATGTTTTTCTGTTCATTAGGATACAGAGCTCAGCACTTGTGTAATATTTCTATCCCCACCTTTGTTTTCTGAATATAAGAACTATAAACAATCCCAAGCGATGGCACCATTCTTTCCATGCCTCTCCACCTTGATTTTCATGCCCCATTAAATACATTATCTTGTTACTCACCCACCCACAGGGGCTTTACATGCTTCAGGCCTGCAACATCTGTTTTGAAGCGCTTTACTAAGACTATTTAATTTACAATACATAATTTTTCTCATACAAAATCACCCTTGTGTTTTTTTTTTTCTCCCATGGCAGAAAGCCATGGTTTAATACCAGTTCCCCTTGGGGTTCACCATGTCTAGTGGCAAAGCAGACCTTAATTCTACAGCACGCAACCCATCATTTCCTAGGAAATGACACCTACCAAGAAATACTAGGATGTGGTGATTTACGTGATAACAACTGTGTTGAAATTCACACGCATATAGTAACAGATCTTCTTCATAATCTGTATTTAATTACTTCTGAAATGACCATTTATGTGACCCACAGACTGACATGACGTTCGTTATGCCATGCATAGCTCACCCCTTCCATGTCTCTGGTCTCCTGAAATTCAAGCTTTCTACCCAAAATTTGATATACTGCATAAGCAGCAAATCATGTGATAATAGTGCATTTTTTGTGAGGTTTTGATTGCCTTACTTCCAACAACTGCAACACTATGGAACTGCTGGCCAAGAGTCCTGCACCACGTAATGCAAGCCCTATATATCAATTCAATAAGTTTTAATGTTTAATAATAAGATTTCTTTTTTTTTTTTAAATGATAATGCTTGAAAGGTCATTTAAAAATCTAACATGTTTAGCATAAATATGTGTAGGTTGTTTTTACTTTTAAAAGAATTCCTGGGCTGCTGTGTAAATAAAGGTAAAAGTTTAAGGAATCACCTGTGATATATAGCTGGCAAAACTAATGACTCAATAAGCAGGAAAAGACAAAAAAAAAGCTATTACTATTAATGTTGTGCAAATGGCACAAGTTGGTTCAATGGCAGATAACAAGTCTGCCCTGCAGACTGCAGACTAACCTGTAAGCTGCACTCATATGTTCAGCTGAAATCTGAAATACAGGATCTCTCAAAAGTACTCTCAATGGACAGGAAGTTTCTAATGGACAACTGGGAATTCTGCTATGGTAGAAAAACTTGAAAAAGAGAAATATCTGGTGAATTTGTGAATTTTATCGGACCCCTTATTTCCTGTCTGTTTCTTGAAATATTCTGATCTCCTCCAGAGTTAATGAATTATAAATAGTTACAAAACAGTAATTATATTGTAGTTAAATATTTATACTCTCACTATGTTTTTTTTTTAAAGTAGTTTTGTAAAAAAATCATTACATTAAAATTAAAAACTGAGTGTTACCCGCAGTGTATGGTTCAAATACAGTCACACTCAGTGACCCAGCTGTTCCTCCAGCGTAGTCAGGACTCGGCAAAAGCAAAGTGGGTGGAAAGTCAGAAAATGAAATGACTGAATATGAAGAGAGGACGAAATGCATGTAAACCATTAAGGTAACAGATAGATGAGGAAAGACAAGGAGGCATGAAAAGTAGTTTAAATTTTGTCCAGTATTACAGGCTAGTGTTTCCTTGATTTTTACATGGTGTGGTAGAACGATGTCCCAGTCCATGACGAAGATCCTCTCGCTGCCTCAATAGCAAATCACAGCAAACGAGACTGAGCGTCGACGTGCCTACACCTATGGAGACAATGTTCCTACTTATTCGTGTTCTTCATCTCCCAGATGCACCGGTGCAAGAAGTTCTGCTTTGCAGCAGAACAACAATGACAAAAAAAAAGAGTGAAATCAAACTTGTGCATACGGAGCTGCCTGTCTTCACATTCCTACCAGGATGTTGTCGTAAACAGAGCACAGAACTGGGGAGCAGAAATTCCTGATTCTCAGCTCATCAGACATATCCAACCCACAGTCTTCTTCAGGAGAGTGGGAAACTGAATGTGACCCAGAACCTTCAGTTCGATTATAAGACAGAGAAGAAAAAAAGATAAGAAAACCAGGTGTGAAAGAGGGGACTGGGACAGTCCTACTTAATACGGTAGGTAGAATGAAAGGGAAGATCCTGTCCTTTCAGAATAAAACTATCATTAAAAACAAAATCTGCTTACAAAGCCTTGCATGCTCTAAAATTATCAAATCTGACCCCTGCACCTACTGCTGAGTGCACCAATTTTTAATTTCCCACCGTGTGAGGATTACAATTAATAAGTTGCGGGATGACGCCACATTTTTCAGTCGAGGAATCCAACTATGCAGACTTTCTGTTGCCTTTCTAACACTTCTATATATAATTGACCATTTTCCGGAATCATGAAGGCAAATTTGGGAGTTTTTTGTAGAACACTGTCAGTATACAGTACATTAATTTTGGACTAGATATCAATAATATATGCAGGGTAGAAATGAGAAGCAGGTCAAGTTAATGAAGCTAATGAATAGGAAAAATTAGAAACTCTAAGCAGGCAATAAGATAAAATTCAGTATATGCCACGAGGAACCAAGCAGAGAATAGAAGACTGAACAAAAGTAATGAGGTGAAGAATAGCTGTGCCTGCTTTTTACCATTTGTGGTACAACATCACCCCTTAGGACAGGGTTCCCATTGTACAGCAGGCTGCACAAAACTGGAAGAAAAGAGGCTGGAGAAGAATGCCCCCTCACAGACGATTTGAGGCTGTAATTCCCCAACACTGCTACTTGGATAAGCCAGTACTGTCGTACATTTTGACTGTGGTTGGTAAAAAATGTGTGCTGAACAATAGCATGAAATACTTTTCAGAAAGAAGAGCTGGAATCCTCATCAGCACAGTATCTAGACTGCGTGACAAGGAAAAGGTTAACATGAACACCCATTTCTTGGCCAGCTATAAAACATGTCTTGATTACTGCAGCAGTTATAAAAGGCAGTAAAAGATGTTGCACATGCAAGGTTCAAGGAGCAGCCAGAAGTTATATTTGAGCAAAATAAAGACAAAAAAAAAAAAAAAAAAAAGAGTGAGCAAGATGCTAACATATCCCAGTAAAGAGAAAAGTATTTTGTGCATTATGGTTAGTCAGTGAATTCCCCTGGATACTGTCCTCAGAAGTTAGTTTTTCTGGAAAGCACACAGATATTCTGTGAACCCCCAAACAAAAGCAAACTAATTTAGACATAGTATGAGGCTTGGCACCAGGGAAAGAAAAACTTTACAGTTTACGGAACTGTCTGACAGTTTCTAGGCAGAAAATAATGGGTTTGGAAAAATTCAGTTCTGTGGCAACCACAGCTCGATGTCCTTCCCACCATTCCTGCCCGGTAACAAGATATCTCAGAAACAAATTTATGTCACTAATGTAACACTCCCCTTGAAAACAGTCTGACTCCAAAATAAATAGTTTAAGCACCAGAAAAAAAGGGTTTTCAATTTGTCAAAAGAGCCTGACTTTGGGACAAGACTTCCTTCCTGAAGCAAAAGGCTGCCTGAAAAAGCAGGCAAAGCTACGTGTGGCAGGCAGCGTGGTTAGGGTGCTTTGCAGTGGATTTGGGCTCTAGAGTCCAGCTCCTCGTCTGGATGCCTGCGTAAGTCTGCTTCTGGCACAGGTGGTTTGCTAGTCGTCAGCATGGAGAACCAAAACCAACTGTACGCCAGCACAAGCCAGAGCACTGCCTTTACGTGCCATGACTACAAACTTTGATATGCCGTGGTAATGCTTTCCTGATAAGCTGTGCACGCTTTGGGCTGATCTTGAATAGAACTGGGAAGAGCCCAGAAGTCCTGCCTACTTACTAAAGCAGGGTTGACTTTCTTGGCAAAAATGCAGATGCAAGTGGTACCATAAAACTGGAGGCAAATGGATGATTGACAAGCTCCTCAGACTAATAAACTCGCTCTCCTCTAATTATTCCTAATGTAAAAACCTCGAGACTGTTACCCATGCATTCTGCAAGGCAGAATAGCCAATGAACTGTGCACTGAAATTTCTTTGCATAGCAACTTATGAAATCATTGCCACTCAATTTTTATTTAACTTTACCACGTATTGCGTTGTTCCAAACTGGTGCATCCTGCAAGCAGAACATGCACCTCATGACTTGCTGGCGTTAGGAGCTGAACTAAACCCAAATCTAAGTCATGAGTAGGAAACAATTTAGTTGTTCTCTGGGGTGAAGAATGGAAAGAAAAAGGCATGTGTTGATTAGTGCATTGCACTGCTGATCCACCCTTTAATTAGGGGAGTGGAGTCAAACAATTCCTCTGCCTCACTTCATACGGAAAACTGAATTTGTCTTTGGACTATTACTATAAAGCACAGGATACTCCCACAGCATCTGAAAGAAAGGCTAATGATGCTGGAGAAAAGACATTCGCTGATTTCCACAGACACTGGGTGAGGCTCAAACTTTGTACACTTTTGGACTAAACTAGCTGAATAAATGAAGCAAACTGTGCTGGCCATTACCGAGGATTAGTGTTTGAAGGCAGCATGAGAACCAGAGAGTTAGCGTCACTAGAACTTTTTACAAAAGCAGAAATTCAGTCCCAGTATTCAAAATGTATCAAAATTCTGTACTTGTCAGAAAAAATATTCACAGCATTTTGAACAATAACAAGCAGGAACCCTTTTTATCTGATAAAATTTATATATACAAATCTATGTTTTACATGCTTGTCTAACTGACTTCTGCTTGCATTCCTTGTTTGTTAGACCTATTTTAACAAGCAGAAATAAAAGACTTCTTGGGTATTGGAGCTGAAATCAGCTTCTAAACCGAAGTAAATCAGTGTGCCTGTGCTGAAATGAATAGATCCCTTCAGTTCGAACCAGCTGAGAAACAGCCCCTTTTGGGCTGTTTTCTGGAAATACTTCAATAGCATTCATTCCCACAGCAAATACAACAGTAATTGTCCGGGCTGCTTCTGTCGGGACAAGGCTGACATACGCTGTCTTTGAATGTAAAACGCTCTGGTTATTTTACTGTCTGCATCTCTGGCAGACCCAATGAGCACTTTTTTCCAGCGAAGTTACTGTCTTTCTACGCTCTGCCAGTTTTCTCCCTTCATTATCTTCTTCTTCTTTTTTTTTTTTTTTTTTTTTGCCCCGTCTTTTCCCCCCTCCTTTGCTTGGCGCTCCAGTTAAGCCCGGCAGTACGGGGACAGCGAGCTGCTGGCTCTTGAAGCGGATGCCAGCAACGGGATCAGGCGCAGAGGATGCTGACTGCACGGGGGCGTGCAGCGCAAATGGCATTCCTCTCATTTTCCAAAGAAACGGGGCACCCTGGAAGAGGCAGCGGCTGTGCGCAGAGCTCACCGCCGCACCGCAGGTCCCCAGCGCCAGAAGCGCCGCTCCCGTGCCACCCAAAGCCCTTCCCTCCCGAGGGAGGGAAACCTCCAGGGAAAGTTTTTCAGCGTTTTTCCCTGCCGGCTACGTGCCGAGGCTACGAAAGGAGGACCAGAGCACGACGGCAGCGCACCCGGCCCACACCACCCGCACGGACAAGCGGCTCGCTGTCCTCCCTGGGAAAGCCGGCAGCAGCGGCGGCAGGAGCAGGTGAGCCCCGGTGCCAGCCAGCCCGGGGCAGCCCGGCCGGGCCACGCTTCCCAAGGCCGCTGCTCCCGCCCCCGCCCCCGCCGAGGCGACCCTCGCACCGGCACGAAACTTCCCCCCTTCGTGCCCCGCGGAGCCCCGGCCCAGCCCGTACTCACCGGTCTCCCCATCCTCCTCCTCCTCCTCCTCTTCCTCCTCCCCGCCCTCCTCCTCCTCCTCCTCCAGATCCAGCAGCACGTCCGCGTTCACCGCCTGCATCTCGCCCGA
>VXAL01018174.1:300286-314095 GCA_013399475.1 Chauna torquata | reverse complement strand
GCTCCGGCTGCGGCTCCGACTCCGGTTCCGGCTCCGGCTCCGAGCGGCGGGCGGCTCCGGCCCGCCGTGGCCCCGCGTCGGAAAGGCGTGTTCTCGGTGCCACCGAGAGGTGGCCGGCGGCGAGGTGTTTCCTTAGTCCTCACCTGGCTGTCACCGTCCCGCGTGTAATTTGCGGAACGGGCGCTGTCTAGTCGGTCTTTGGGCAGGCAGAGGCCGAGAGCGCTACCAAGACCGTGCGCTAAAAGCAAGCGCACCTACCTACTTCGTTATCAGCATCCTGAACGATTACAAGAGGAACGCAGGAAAAGCGTCGTATTAACCACTGTGCTTTTTGCTCCATTTTTTTGCAGTTGGCCATCCCATACAAGTCGTATTCACGCACGTATCGTATCATAAGCTGATCAAATGCCATCTTAAAGCTAATTAGGGAACAGTTTCTCCTAACAGGATCCAGAGCAAAGATTTTACAAAAATTTCTCTGCTTTCGCCCATATGTTTACCCTTTGAAAACTGGGTAGAGGTGAAACCCCTGGGTCTTAAAGTATGCCAGATTATGCACTCAGTCATTCAGGAACTCAACATTGCTTGATTCTTCATAAAATGTAAAGCCCATGTATGTGGAAAAAAAAAAATCAGTGCATCTTGGCAGAGTTATTTGGAGAAAGTTGCAGAAGTTGGAGGAGGAAGGCTCAAGGACTGAACACGACAAAACAAGGAAACTAACAAACAAACAAAAAAACCCCACAACTCTAGAGCTTTACGGATGCATTCGGCCCAGCTGGCTGTTGTGCAGGTGAGAGGTTGTCCTCATCTCCATCTCAGTTTGCAGGTACAAAATAGGAGAAATTTGCAACACAGGGAATGCAGAACTGTCACTGTGCAGAAATGCCACAGGGGCAGAAGTGCTCACAAAAAGGGACTTGAAGTGCTCAGCAATATACCAGCCTGCTCACGTGCATTGTCTGGGGAAAGCAGAGAGCTGCTAAAACTGGAAGACATCTGGAGGAGTGCCCAGAGAGGAGCTGGACTGAGCCTGAATAGCAGGAAGAAATGTAAATAATAAAAGTGAAGAAGCAAATGCTAGCTGAGAAAGACTGGAAAAATGGATTGAAGAGACAGGGAAGACTGGCTTAAAGAAAGGAGAAATGAGCAAGATAATCTTTTTATTCTGCATTAAATAGCAATCTACTTGCAATCTCTATTGCTGACACCAAAAAGGCCCACAGTACCTAGGACGTTTAAAGCGTGCAAGCAAGAAGGTGGACCAAAAGCCATTTGTCAGGTAAGCTTGTTGCTTGCTAATACGGTGATCTGTTGACAAGTGGCTGTGGGTTAGGGTCACAGCAGGGCCTGGCATTGCAAAGAATCTCAGTGCAAGCACTTCCTCATAAAAATAAGTTGAGAAATTTAACTTAAGTCTTGGAGCAACTCTGCTTAGCAAAGACCCTAACACACTGACCCCTTGAAAAGTGAAGTTGTCTGTAAGAGCATCAGTGAATTCAGCAGAACAGCAACTACCTCTCTCAAGCTTCCTGATGCGAGCACCAGGATCAGCAAACTTGCATTATCAGCCCTTCCTGGCCCTGCCCGTTTTTCCCACCGTTGGACAGATAAAGAAAGCATCACAGGATTGGGGAAGGAGGGCAATACCACACACCCAGGAGGGGGTGATGCCGCATAGTAAGACGTATTTTCTTGTGTCCCAAGTTTGAAATACAGCGTGAAACAGCCAGTCTGCCTCTGGAAATCTCAGCGTGTGCCTCACTCGTTGTCACAACCACTTGTCAGGTTTTGCACTTACTGCGGCTGCAAAGAAAGAGGCGATTACACCGCGCCGTGACTGGTGCAGCTACAGGCACCGTGTGATTTCAGTGCATCTGGCAAACATCTTTTTATACCTACACTATGTTATATTCAGCTGTCCTCCTTCCTTGTGGGTCCACCCCAAAATATATCCCACTGGTGGGATCTTGTTTTCTAAATAATGGGAGGAGAGCAGGGATCGTTACAGAAAACGTACAGCTTGTCTTAGAACTGAGATGGGATTTACCCTCAGATACACAACAGGGGTGCCACTGTTGCCTTAATTACATGCTCACTATTTTCATATTTCATGAATGAAAATGCAATTAAAAGGCTGCAAAGTGCATAAAAATGTGTAGAAAACAGAAGCATTTCAAAAACAGGCTACACACAAAATGAGTTTTTTTGACTTGATCCTACAGGCAGAGGATCTACCTCCTCAGTCCTGCTCTCACTGCAAAACATCTCCCAGCAATTACAGAACATAAAGATTTTGCAGGTTTCATCCAGCTCTCAAAACCTGAATGTTGGATTTCATAGATGACTTTAAGGCAGAGTATTGCAGTTATTTGAAAAGACAATGGGAGTACTGTGTCTAAAATTCCCATAAAGCTTTTTGAAAACCCAAAGCTATTTTTTTTTTTAACTTTATAACTGATGCAAATATTTCCATGTGTACTTTGGCAAAGTACCAATGCTTCAGAAGCTTGGTTTTGATACTCCTGAAAAATAGATTAAAAAAAAAAAGTAAAAAAAAAAAAGAAAACGAAGAGAAAAATGCAACAGCACCACCCTGCTGCCATCTCTTTGTCAAACGTATAATAACAAAAGATCTGCTCAAAGAGGTGCAGTTATGTAACCTCTAGCCAACAAATAGGTTTTCTCAAAAGTTAGCTGAAATGGAAAAGTTAGGGTAAAACAAATTCTTTTTTGTCCCCAGTTCAAGCATGGCTGTTTTCATTTTTATTCAAAAGAAATAGGAAAACAATACAAATGTTTTAACATCCCTGGTAGTGAGAAACAGAACAGGAGTCCGTAGAGCCAGTGGAAAAATTGCTTCCACGAGCAGGGGTTTCGTGGCAACCATCAAAACAGAGCTCAGGAAGAGACTTGAAGAAATTGTTTAGTCCAGTGACGACAAAACATTGGCACAGGCACCAAGTCTGTAACTGACATAGCTTTGGGCTGGCCCTGGGGCCTCTGAGTCACAATGACAATAAATTTGGCACTAAGCACCAAGAATATCTTGTTGGTCACTGGGCTAGTCTGGCCTCCAGCACTGCGCCAGGTTTGGATGTATACAAACAGCTGGTGACAAATACTTGCTGCTCATGCGAGGATCCCATAAGGTCCCAAGGTGAGTCAATGCTCAGACAAAATCGTTTTGCTGCAGTTGAAGCTCTTTTCTTCTTATCCTTCTCCCAGTATCCATTGAGAACAGCTGGTTGTTGTCCTCTTAATAGTAACACACTCCATATGGAAAACTATCACCTTAATTCCCCTGGAGCTTTTCTCATCCAGATGAAAAAAAACAGTTCTTTTAGCCTTTCAGTATATATCACTGTATGTGCTTTCCTCTCGGTAACAAGTTAATGTAAAAATCTCACATGAGACTCTACGAAAGGAGAAGGTGACATTATTTCACAAAATCTCTAACTACATTGGCTTCACCCACTCACAGTCATTTTCTCAATGATTCCATTCTCTTACACTCACACTCCTACGTACTCACAGGAGCCAAGATGTATGTGTTCAGGTGGTCTGTCCACGGTCACTTGTGTGCAACACAGAGGACATGGTGGTTGTGGAGTGTCCCTCCTTGGAGCTATTCAAAAGCCACCTGGACATGGTCCTGGGCAACCTGCTCTAGGTGGCCCTGCTTGAGCAGGGGGGTTGGACCAGATGGCCTCCAGAGGTCCAGTCTCAACCAGTCTGTAAAGGGACGCCAGTTATCAAGCCCTCATCACATCTCTTGAGCAATGACAAACTGGTTTTTGGACATGTCTTTCATACTTCTCAGGAGCTAAAGATTAGTATGCCATGATTCTTTTGCATCAGAATTTTGCTTATTTCCACCTCCACAAACTTTAGCCAAGTCTGCCCTAAGGCCATAGTCTGTATTCTTGGTTGGGCTGAAAGGAAAAGGAATAGCATATGTTGTGTGCTGGAACCTTGTTCCCATCTTCCTGTTGTGTGCAGGGTCTTCTGCTGACAAGTGGTCTGTGGTTTCGTTTTACTGGAGCGCAGGCCTTCTGGGCTTAACACAGACAACATTCCTCAATTTTACTGCTGTGGATTATGTCCTTTATGAACATAATCTTTTTTTTTTTTTACACTGTTATTCTGTTTCTTCTTGTGCTTATGCAGCTATATCTACTAAAACTTCATTTTTGCCATCTTAATATTCCTCTTACAAGCCTGTATCTCTGTATATCTTCATTCATCGCCTAACCCTTTCCCATAAGGTGCACTGCCCAGCAGCAGTTGCAGAATTCCAGGTAACAACTCATCCACAGTGAACACAATTTTTGTACCATTTTGAATGTGATGTTCCTTCCAATATATCCCACAGTGAGAACTGCAGCAGTATCACCTTGTCAACTCATATTTATATTGCTCTCTGCAATAACTCTTAGATTAATTTCTGCAGTTCAGTTGTCAGGCTATTTCCCATTTTGTATTTCTGCATTTGATTTGCTCCTGAAAGGGCATTTGTTGCCCTTATTTTTGTTATACTTTTCCTCCTTTGATCAACACTTTCTCATTTGTCAATATTGAATTCAGATGTTGTCCTTCACCATGCTTGTGAACTGCTGAGGGACAAAATGCACACTGCTTAAACCGCAGTCATTGCAGAATAAAGACCAGAAGCATCAAGAAACCATACAGTCAGCAAGTTTGGAGGGCTGGCAGGTCAAGTGTACTTAAAAAAACTTAGAGAGAAAGAGTTTTGTGGGAAAGCTATCAATCATCGAAAGATCCTGTATTAAGGCCACTATAGTAAATCACGTCAGTGCAGACAAAATTTAGGAAGAATAGCAGTGGACAAGTATCATTGCATGAGGTATTCTTTAAGGACATGAAGATCAAAGTAGTCCATCATTGTGGGATTCATTGTAGAACAGAGAACATAGTGGTCTTCCTATTTTGCATTTGTAGGTAGAATGAAAGAAGAAATTACCCCAGAGACCAAACAAAAGTTTATTATATCATATTTTATAAAACATTACACTTCTTAATAACTGCTGGCATATCATACCTTTGTGTCTGATAGTGGCTGAATTTTAAACCATTACAGAAACACTTTGAAACTCAGTAACAGAAAAAAAGAGTGTTTGAAATGTGATACTAGGCCTGCAAAACCACTGTTCTAATGGAGAAATAAAATCAGAGAGAAAAAAACAAAAACAAATAAAATGTTCATTCACCACAAGAAATTCCCAGAGGTGCACTAAGTCTTTCATAAATTTGCTGCATTAAAAGTCAGTAAAAGAAGATGTAGGAGAATGTATTTTCAGTTCACCAAACCATGCGTGTTTCCTGGTACAATTAAGTTAGTGCTTACAATCCGTTCAAGTCTAGAGAAAAAAGTACTGTGAAGAGTTTTGAGTTCTTTTTGTTTCATCAAGTCCTTTTGTTTATTTCAGTATGATTCACAGATAGGGAGAACAATGAAGCATTAGGGGAAATAAAAATTATCCAGATCCTGTACAGCTCTAGTATTTTTCTTGTGTTTTGGTCATGTTCCCAATTGTGCGTAATCCTGCCAGACTTCTTAATTCTCACTCTTGCATGCAACCTCCAGTCTGAGATGACAACTTCAGTCTCTCTTGCCCTCTATTGAAGTGAATTGGTAATAACAATTGCCAATAAAATGTGAGTTACAATATGTAAAAGAGGATATGAATAACTGATCTCAGACCAGTGGCGTGTGTAATTGCTTTATGTAGAATCCTCGTAAGTGCTGCCAAATCTTCTACTGGCTGCTACCTATGTGTTCGTTTTACCTTCTTTCACTATCTGTCCATAGCATGGGATATACACAATGTAATTATATGGCAAACTTTCAGTCTGATATTTTTAACATGTTTAATACAGAGTTTTTAATTCTTAGGAAAGGTCTATATATGGCCAATGTATATCTTAGAATAATAGACTCAGAGTTCAAGTAGTTTTGTTTTTCTAACGTGAATGTCTCAGTTCAAATAGTTCAGAATATTTAAATTTCAAGGAGTTAACGGGGTTATTTCATCAGCTGAAATACGAACAATCATATACAATCATTTCAATTGTAGTTTACTATACTAGTTTTATGATATTTTAATTGCACTTACAAAAAACTGTTTAGTCCCGTATCTGTCTGGATACCCCGAAGTTACAGGAAATGACTCTAGCAAATCTTACTCATTCCTCAAGAGAGAGCACGTTCACAGTCATCCTGGCTCAGCCTGCAAGCCTTCACTACCCTACAAACATTACTATAAGTAGGTGAGGCGGAGGGCAAAGTCACCTGCTCCGGCTCATTAGTTCGCATTCAGTATGTTATGAACACGACAGCTCCTTTCGAAGCCTGTGCAGGTCCTTCCGCATGGTGCTGCCCTTCATATGGGCACGCTGCTTAGAGTTAGCTGAGGTATCTGGGCATCGCGCTCAACTGATGGAGAAGGTACGCCCCACGCTTGTGAGATTGCGAACAGATTTTGTCCTTTCGTCCAGATTTTATAGGTGTTAAGGTCAGAAGGGGTTGTCATGACGCAGTCAGACCAACTAATGCAGGCTACATCCCCTCTCCTCATCATCACCATCTCCCCTTACTGCGGTGGCTGATGCATCCCACACTGCAGCTATCGTTCATTTTTGCTGCACTTCCAGAGTGATAAGTGAGTGCTCCCTCTGCGTGCTTTCAGAAAGGCTCTGTGCTTGTCGTAAGCAAAGTGCTTTCAGTGACTGCTATTGTACATCTCCCCTACTACTTGCAAGCACAGATTTTCCATTACAAGTTGAAGAGAGGGGAATAAAGAAGAATTCTGAAATCAACCCTGCAATTAGATAAGTGAAGAGTTAATTTCAAAATACTTCACAGTACTTTTAAGGGTAATTTGGTTCTATGCTGTGGCCATGAAACAATCTTAAAATAACTTGTCAATAACTGTAGCCTGCAGGGGTAGAATAGGACCTTCTGGCTTTAATGAAAAACCTAGCAATCAAGCTTCATAAGTCTTTACTTGTAGCTGAAAGCATGAATATAAGTGCACAAGTAAACACTTAGCAACAGTTTGATTCGTGTTTGTGATTTTGATACTCAGCAGTTCCTCACAACAGGTGCAGCAGGTGGTCTTTTGTAGAGAGAGACTTCAAACTCCTTTGGCTCTTTCTTTTCCAGCAGAAGGGAAATAACTTTCTGCTATTTCCAGATCAGACTTTTTTTTGTATCAGTATGGATAGTTCTCCTGCTGCAGCTGGTCTTAATTTGCAATGGTCCCAAATCTAATCTGCAGCAACATCCCTGTTGCTGGGCTGTTCTGCTGTTAGATGCTACCCCTGTACTTCCTAGTGGTCATGTAACTTGTGTACATCGGTAGACTCCACAATTCATGATGGGAGAGCTTTCTGTGACAGTTGGGCTTTAATGCTTGCACAAGAGCTGGAGAAGCATGTGTCTACACATGCATATGAGCTCTCCTTCCTCTATTCTGCAAAAGGAAATGGTCTTGTCACCAGTCCTTCCTCCTTCCCACTCTGTTGTGACATGTTGTACCTCACTGCATTTCACCTTTATTCCCGAAGGGATTTTGATAGGCAGATAAGGAGACTCCTGATCCTACTTAAAGAGATGGAAGGAGGGAGACTTCTGTATGCTGGTTTGGAGCCCCAGGAGGGAATACTGATGTGCTCTTCAAAGTCTCTGTATTGCACTTGAAAGTGAAATTGATACTTTTTCATGTATCTTCCATGCCTTTCAAAATGTAAGATGGGTAAACGTTCTTATTTACTACTATGAAGCATTTCAAATATATATATATACACACGTATATTTATACACACAGAGTGAGAGACTTTCCTAATTTCTAGGTATGAGTCAGTTTTAAGCAGCTTCTTTTTTCTTTCCCTGTGTCATTTTGGTCTTCTGCTTTCTATCAAAAAGTAGCTTATCTGAGCCTTAAGATGTTGGCTGGATAAGAGTGAGATCACAGAATCACAGAAGGGTTGAGGTTGGCAGGGACCTCTGGAGGCCATCTGGTCCAACCCCCTGCTCAAGCAGGGACACCCAGTGCAGGCTGCCCAGGACCATGCCCAGGTGGCTTTTGAAGATCCCCAAGGAGGAGACTCCACAACCTCTCTGGGCAACCTGTGCCAGTGCTCAGTCATCCACACATTAAAGTGCTTCCTGATGTTCAGAGGGAACCTCCCGTGTTCCAGTTTGTGCCCATGGCCTCTTGTCCTGGCACTGGGCACCACTGAAAAGAGCCTGGCTCCATCCTCTTTGCACCCTGCCTTCAGGTATTTATGGACATTGGTGAGATTCCCCCCCTGAGCCTCCTCTTCTCCAGGCTGAACAGACCCAGCTCTCTCAGCTTCTCCTCCTAGTCCCTTCATCATCTTGGTGGCTCTTCATTGGACTCTCTCCAGTATGTCCGTGTCTCTCTTGCACTGGAGGGCCCAGAACTGGACCCAGCACTCCAGGTGTGGCCTCACCAGCAGAGGGGAAGGATCTCTTCCCTTGACCTGCTGGTGATACTTTGCCTGACACAGCCCAGGATACCCTCAGCCTTCTTAGCAGCAAGGGCACACTGCTGGCTCATGTTCACATCATTTACCAGACAGAAGTAGGAAGTGAAACACATTGGGCTTACTAGTTTCTCAAGGAAGTTGGACCACAGACTTACTCAACCTTCCTTTTTCCTTGTGTTTGACACCTACCGTGATTTTAAAGCGAGGAGTTTGGTATGTGAGTTTCTACAGCTTGTCACTTCGGGCTCCTCAGTACGGGCTGCTGCACAGCCAGGAACGTCAATGCTTTTGGTGCCTGGGATCTGATTTTGCTAACAGTTTCCTCCTTTGGCCACTTGCCAGAAAATCACCTAGGAAACCCAAGTACCAGTTACCATGGTCACTTAGAAGAGCATATGTTTCCTTCCATTGCATTGTGTATCAGTAGGAGGAAATCCACAAGCTTTTTGCCTGAGTAAGTTCAGTAGGATAGGACCCAACGAGCTGAATGCTGACCTTATTTCCTCTATGAAATCCCCAGTGAAATCACTGGAGCTGCAGAGTGTAAAGAAGGGCAGGACGTGGCTTTACATAAATATGCTCACAACTGAATTGTGAAATGACATCTTACAAATGTCTTGCCTTTGATATATTACCAACCCACAGAAACTCAAGAGTGAGCTAAACAAGAATAAAATGGAATCTTGTTCTCCCCCAAACTCAGGTGCATAAAATTTCATGAACAAGAAAGCAATCACCTGATGTTTGAGGTGCAAACCACACTAGACCACAAAAACAGCAGTAGCTGGTCAAACTAAAGGTATGACTGTGCTGGTATCCTGTACTTAGAAATGGCTTAGGGATGGTTGCGGAAAAAGTACATGAAATATCATGAGTGTTTTTCCTGACTGCCAGGTTCCTGAAATCAGCTGTCAGGTTCAAGCACTGTGGGATCAAAGGCTAATCATCCAGATGGGGAACTTGGTGACTTCCTCTGAGAGAAAATAGAAATGTTCCTCAGACTGGTGTGTGAAAACCTGAAGTTCCTCCTCTTTTTCACCACATATACTGCAGCAGAAGCACCCTCAACGTCAGGTACTGTATTCAGGCCAGGAGAAATATAGCAAATCCATAAAGCTCTTCTGTAGCCTGACCTTTTCCAGATAAAGGTTGTCACCTTTTCCCTTCCATCCCAAACCTAGTTTCCTTCTGAAAGGTGTTATACTGCCCTTGCAGAAAGAAGGTGCCTAACCACAGGGTCCAGGATACTGATGAACTAGTAGATCACAAAATGATCAAGGCCATATCGTGATCCTGCAGAGTACTGGAAAATCTATTTCATATTTTGCAGCAATTCTCCAGATCTGCAATTTGAAGCCATTGGGACTGCTTGGTGAACAGTAACTCTGCTCATTGCAATTGGAAATGAATGCCTCAAAGCAAGAAATCTTCCTCCTCATTTACAGATATGACCATTCTCAGAAGTGGATCTGATACACCAAATCACTACAACTCCTGCTTCTTCATTTTTACTTTTCTTAACCTTCCACTCTGAAGCAAAATTATTAGAGAAACAGTAAATCCAAAGTCAAATAACACAAAAATATTTTCTGTTAAATTTGATGTTTCAGTACTGGGATGTGAGTGGAGACACATCACTGCCAAAGCACAGAAGGCTGTGAACAGATTTGAGCTTATTTTGCCCAAGCTATGAGCTGACTAGATGCCAGTCAGCCAGTCCAGAAACTACGTAAACATGGTAGCATGCCTGATGTATTGCTATCACTGTCTAAGCCAATGTACCCTTGCAACCCAAAATATCCGTGCATATTATTTTCCACATTTTACTGAAGTATGCAGTAAATTGTACAATTACTGCAGCCCTTTCAAAAACAGCTTGAATCATAGCACTCAGGTGGTAGAACTCAGGTTGTTCAGGGCACGCTCCGTCCGCACTGGGTAGCCCATTAAATCACGCTAACTCTGACAGCAACACATCTGTGGAAGCTGCTGTTCAATGAGCGGTTGGTTCCCCATTATGTGATATCCCTACAGGACACCCGGGATGCTTTTACTGTATTTCTACTGCCATCAGCAACTTTCTTTCTCCCAAGCACAGATGACAGTGAACTGTAGCTCAAGTGAAGTGCTCACCTCTGTGTTGATCAATTTTGTGCATACTCCACAGAGCCTGGGTAGAGTAACAGCCTTTTACTGTTAACAAAGAAGAGGAAGATCAACTTTGCTTACATTAACTTGCAAGCTCACTTTGGAAACATCTATCTATACCTTCGTGACCCACTTCTTTGCAGTTTCACCAGCATACTTTTGCATTGCATAAATTATTAAGTTCAGTTCCTAAACTGATACAGTAAATTCTGTGGAAATGCTGCAGCATAGCCTTCATCTTACCATGGGTAGGGTGCCATGAGGATTGGGTGTGCCTCCAGACCCGCCAAGAATTTGCTTTACTCTTAGTGATTTTTTTTTTTTTTTTTTGGTGAGCGATACGCTCCAATTGCCCTGTACGTGAACTGTTCCAGCAAAGACTGATGCTGGGCTGGCTCACTGACCTTTACCTTTTTGCTGGGAGATTACCTTCTTTCTAATTATCCATCCCCAAACTGCAAACACCTGTTTCTCTTAACCTCCTCCCCTTAAATGGACAAGACTAGTATTAATTCTGTTAAGGTAAATTTCTGCTAAATTTCTTTTTAATAATGCACTATTTTCTGGTGTGGTTATTTAGCCAGGAGGAATTTGGCTTGGCTGTAGGAATGTGTCATGTTAAACTATTTGTCACTCTTTGTAAAATGACATAAAAATAATTAAATGACATGAAATGGCTGTGATATTAATTAAGAAGAATTTAGGAGATGCCAAAATGCTGGCTGGCTGCACTTCTTTAGCAGGTTTACCCAGTATATGTACTTTAGTTTACACCCCATAAAACAGCATCACATGTTAATTTTTTCCCATAGATCTTATCCAATCAGAATAATAACTAGTGCTCAGGAATTGAGCCCTAGCTAGCTACAAGATAACATTAGAGCCCTGCAATGGGAAGCCTGATGAATAAGTGCTTGTAACAGAGTTACTTCTGAGAAGGAGTGTCAAAGCTGAACCCATAAGAAAATTGGTTAAATCCAGCCCTGAACACCAGCCATGGTACATGCATGACAGCGTGGCTACAGCAGAGCACTGAGCAGCAGCTTCTTCTCTGAGAGGGTCACACATTCTCCTCAGTGAATGAAGCAAGGGACCCTTGGAGAAAATAGCATTTTATAATGCAACTGCAGTTTGGGTCATAAAGTTGCAAAGGACTTTTCTAACTTGGAGATCCCTAACCTTAAAACTCCCAAGCTTTTTTTCAACAGCAGTCTTTTTGTGTGTGTTACACAATCTGGTTTAGATTATCCATACAGCATTTGCATCATTTACAACAGAGAAGGAAACTTGTACAAAGTAAAAATTTCCCTAATTTTTTCTGTGAGTGATGGATCTCGGCCACTGAAATGCCGCAGAATATGTTGTAGCCACTTTTATTCTCAGCCACTGAAAACTGATGTCTTGCTTCATGCTGGATTCGGTTGCATCTGCATGGCAATTTTTGTGCTTCCAAATGCGACTGGCGGTTCTTGAGGAGCCTTATTCTTCCATGTACATACATTGTGGCTGTCAATGCAGCGATATTAACTTCCTTTGCATTTGCCAGTGCGTATTTATACTGTGATTTAGCAGATCCACACAAGTTTCAGGGCTGACAATGGTTGGTAGGAGTTCTTAGCACAAGGTCAAGCATTGGAGAAGAAAGGCATGGCATTTTAGCCAGGCACAAGGACAGTGGGCTGTCTTGGCGGCGATCTGCCCACTCGGTTTGCAGCAAGAATCTCCTTCTGAACCCTCACACCTTCTTCAGTTCTCCTCAGCACACATAAAAAGGATTTTGACTTGGTTTGTTTGGGCTTTGCTTAATTTCACTACGTGGGGGGAAGATTTCAGTAAGTCTGTCTCTTCAGCAGCATTTCTGTTATTGTAGCAGCTTCATTTCAGTTGGGAACAGACCTACCTGTGCCCGCTGGCCGGGCATCTTGGAGCCACACCAAGCCGGGCCCCAGCAGCCTTCTCCTCCAGGTGCAGCGTGGTGTCATCACCCCTCCAAACATGCCTCTCTGATGAGGGCCTGGAAATCCTTCGCATGTTTTTGGTGCTTGTGGCCTTGGACATACATCTCTCCTGGTCCCACAAAGGGCCCTATACATGCTTTTCCCCAGATGTTTCTGGGGACAATCCTCCTGGTGTGGCCATCTAGGGATGAAGGGACAGTGGTGCTCTGTGACATGAAAGACGTCTGAGTGTGCTGCCACACTAAGGGACACCAGACAGCACCGCTCTTTAAAATTACAGCCAGGCACATCTGGTTGTGAGCCGAGACTGATGTGCTGATGGGTATGTTGATGGTGGAAGGAGCATAGTGTAAGACGAGCTTCCTGTGGTCACGAAGTGAACAAACTGAGGTGCCGAGCCACCTCCAGCTATGAGCCTGGAATTTCCAGGTTGTCTGTAACTTCTGCCTTTCAGTAACACGATAAAGTATTTTGGTCTGGTTTTATATTTCCTTTTGTTGAAGAAGAACATTTCTGACTCTATAGTCTGAACTTTCAACTTTGATATATACAGTTAGTACAAGAAGTTTTCTCTACGAACCTCAGACCTTTGTAAAGATCAAATCTTGAAGCCAGAGTTTCATTCTGAAAGATGGATTCAGAGAGGGTTAGGTTGCATTAGCCTACGGCCTGGACAAAATATCCTTATAGCTGGTGGTCACAACAGCTGTTTTTCATTTGAAATAAAATGTAAGAAACAGTAAAGCTCCTTCATGGAATTAGATAGCTGAAACAAAATCAGCTATTGCTGGCAATATAGCAATATATACCATTGCAAGGATCCCAGATAAAAGAGAAGGTTTTCTTTGGGCTGATTCCAAATGCAGAGGTGGGGGCGCTTTGGTGGAGGTAGACAGGAAGAGAAGCAGCAAAACTATTGCAGGTGCGGTGGTTTCACCCTGCTGGGCAGCTGAACTCCACCACACTGCTCTTTCGCTCCACCTCCTCAAGGAAGAGGGGGAGAAAATATGATGGACAAGGGCTTAAGGGTTGAGACGGGGAGGTTGCTCCCCAATTACCGTCACGGGTAAAACAGACTCAGCATAGGGAGATTAATATAATTTATTACTATCACTAGTGGACTAGAGCAGTGAGAAACTAAAAGCAAACTACAAACACCTTGCCCCCA
>VXAL01018174.1:271853-299738 GCA_013399475.1 Chauna torquata | reverse complement strand
CGGGTCCCTTTTGGAGCCGGCTGGAGCTGGCTCTTATCTGACATGGGGCAGCTTCTGGAATCTTCTCACAGAAGCCACCCCTGCAGCCCCCCTGCTATCAAAACCTCAAAACCTTGCCAAGTAAAACCAATATGGCAGGCTAACACAGAAACATCAGAAAAGCAAGGAGATAACCAGATCAAGCAAGAGGCACGTGGCCTCATAAAAAGTCTATAGCTACAGGCGTCTTTCTGTAAGATCTCTAGTGAAAGAATTTTGAAATTGAGAAGAAAGTACTTGCCTTATTTGATAAGTTCTTTTTCAGTCCTTGTATGTTAATAGAACAACAGTCAGAAAAAAGATGACTTCAACATCAATCTTTCTTTTTGAAGGAAACTTCCAGTAAGACCCCAAACACTCCTTTTTGTATCCAAAAAGGAAAAACCACTCTCTGCACTCTCTGCAGAAGTTTGCTGTAATTCAAGTGGGTTCAGTGTGGGAGGTGGGCTGAGGCAGTCAGGGTCCTGTCAAGCAGAGGGGAACCTGAATTGTAACCATTTAAAAAAGTGTGAACCTCCTTCAACGTACTGTCACAAAGCGTGTAGTATGAATAGGAGAGTAACGAAAACAGCAGATAAATATCATTATAACCTATGCCCGTTTCATACCTCAACTAGAATGAGTCAGCCTCTCCCCTTCTTTCGCACTGAGCTGAGAGGTCAAGTAGGCAGTGGCAGCATTTCCCCACAGACCACATGGTGCTTAGCCCACAGGAGCGGAGTGTTTCGTGTAGGTGCTCCCACCTCAGCCAGCCTGGAGGAATCTCCCTCGGACCCTTAGTGGGAAGAGCAATGCCGTTTCCAGACTAGCTTTGAGTAGCACCATGACCTTGGACACTGGGAATAATTTTTTTTTTTTTCCCTGGTCCTACAGGGAGCTATATTGAGTCATTGAAGCTTCATGGAAGGCCAGTCAGTATGTCTAACTAAGCATTAGATTCTCCCTTTTAGACTGCTGGGTTTCTTTCCTGTACAGTATCCTGGGCTTCCCTGAGGAAAGCCTCTTCCCACATAATCTGCAAAGCTTCCTCATGGCTTCCGCAGATAAGAAAAATCTTCCTTTCCTGTGAGGTCAAAGGGCCAGCATCTGCGGAGCATCCTTTTGACTGAACTAGTCAAAGTTTAAAGAGACTCCACACACCACGATGTATAAAAAAGGCAATGGTAGTTGCAGCGGAAAGCCTTCAGGGGTTTGTGCAGACAAAATGAGTCACCAGGGGAAATTGTATATTAAAGTGAAAGAAGGTAGGAAACTTAAGCCTGGAAGCACAGACTAGCAGCTCCTGTGAAGGTTGTTTGTGCATTTGTTAGCCTGATCCTTGTGGGACTAGTTAGTTCTTTAGTGAATTTCCATTTCCTAGAGCTCTTTGAAACATACTGTAGTTGCATTCATGCTTGGAAATTCAGGCTAGACTTAGTATTTAAAACATTTTGGAATACAGAATATGGGAAGGAGGTGCTGAGATCAACAGGGTACAGGTAGAAAACAGCAAAATGGTAATTTTCTAAACATATGCTTTCATTAAGAATGAATTATGTTATGGCCAGTGATACAATGCACTCAGAAATTCAAAGGAGAGCTGCTATTTCTTGAGCACAGAAAGATAACAGCTTAGTAAAGGCAATATTCTCAGAATAAATACGACCATTACAAAAGAAAAAAAGTCTGTCCACTAGCTCCTAATAAAACTAGAAGATAGGTGATAGCTTTAAAGAAAACACAGAGTGGCCCTTGAAATTTGGTTGTTCCTATTTACGTTTTGAAATAGGTATGGCTGTACAGATGTTACTGCCTTTAAATATCTGGGCATTCAGAAGTTGCCTCTTCCTAACTCAGAAGAGCTTCTCATCATGCAAGCCAAACTGCTGGGACCTGTGTGGCTTTTGGGAAGGTCACAGGAAGGCAGAGCTATGCACACAGACAAACAATGTCTTTCGGCTGCTTGGGGAGCTCGGGACCCTTCAGCCGTGACTGCCAGCACATACGAACATCATGCAATTGTCTCCATTTCCTGCTGCCACATCAGCCACCTTCAGAGATGGTCTCAGTGTTCAGTCAAGGAGCCAATTGTCTACTTGATATTATGGATATTTGGGTGTTTTAAGGGGTCTAGATGAATCATATTGCTAATCAGAACTATAAACGAGCCCTTTCCTCAGTCATACCTGGGATGGCTTTTCAACGAAACATAGGTAATTTATTAATGAGTATTCACTAAGATCTATAAAATGATATGTGTAATAATGGTATAGAAACAGTATGTGTGAAAATGGCATTTAGCATGTGTAAGCTGATTCACCCCTATAATGTCACTCACTGCCATCTGAAGCAAGCTGTTACTCGGAAGTCTAAGCAGATGTTATTTTACTCACAGGGGAAAGGGATGCCATTATGCATTTCAGCTGGAGGGAAAGACCATTCTGCTTCAGAACTCTTTTCCAATTCCACAGAGATCAATAATTCCTGATGATTATTTAATTGATCTTGATCTATGGATTACAAGGCACTGATAGGCTGAGAAACATTCTCAAGATGTTGTGGTTTAACCCAGCAGGCAGCTAAGTGCCACACAGCCACTCACTCACTCTCCCTAGATGGGATGGGGAGAGAATCAGAAAGGTAAAAGTGCGAGAACCCATGGGTTGAGATAAAGACAGTTTACCAGGTAAAGCAAAAGCTGCATGTGCAAGCAAAGCAAAACAAGGAATTCATTCGCTACTTCCCATGGGCAGGCAGGTGTTCAGCCACTGCCAGGAAAGCAGGGCTTATCACACGTAAGGGTTTCTTGGGAAGACAAATGCCATCGCTCCCCATGTCCCCCCCTTCCTCCTTCTTTACCCCAGCTTTTATGGCTGAGCATGACGTCACATGGTACGGGACATCCCTTTGGTGTGTTTGTGTCACCTGTCCTGGCTGTGTCCCCTCTCAGCTCCTTGTGCACCCCCAGCCTCCTTGCTGGCAGGGCAGCGTGAGGAGCAAAAAAGTCGTTGGTGCTGTGTAAGCACTGCTCTGCATCAACATTGGTGTGTTATCAGCACTGTTTTCATCAAAAATCCAAAACACAGCACTGTGTGAGACTCTATGAAGAAAAATTAACTCTGTCCCAGACAAAACCATGACACAAGTTCACAGGACAAATCTTTGACAGACCAAGGAACTGCAACAGAAAGAATCCAGGCTCCCAGTTTGGTAAAGAAGAGTATGTTTCATCTGCAGAGCCTATCTATAAGAATCAATCTTTATGGAGAAGGTTGGTTGAATAGTCCAGCACTGAATATTTAGGTTCCCTAGGGGGGGAAAAAAAAAAAAAGAAACAAAAGAAAAGAAAACAAAAGAAAACAAAACCTCTTCATTAGCTTTGGATAAAGTCTTTTTGTATGTGTATGTATAAAATTTTCCACAAACACCATGAAATAAATTATAAGAGACTGATGTGAGGGTAGCATGTCTCTGTAGTATCAGCATTTTTCTACAGAGAAGTTCTTAGGGAAAGATCTTCAGCTGACACGTATTGAGGTAGCTTCTGTGACTCCAGTTGTGTTAGGAAAATTACACCTACTCCGTATGTACACACACATCTGTTATCTAGAAATAAACTTATATTGCAGTAACTGAAATGACCATCCTAATACAAATATAATCTGTTTTACTAATAAGATTATTAATATCAAATTGTCATAGTCACATTACAAGCAAGAGTACGTAGTTATTTCATCTGAGCAATTCTTAGTTTCCTGATTCTCTGTTGAAAGAGCCGCCGCTAGTACGGCATGATTTTCACTGTTGTATTTAGCAATACGTAGCTGTCATGCCAGTTCAATTAAAAACGCAGTCACTCATGCGTGCCCAGTGTAGGCACTAATAGCCACTTAACTAAAGTCACTTTTAGCCATAATTTATAGGCAGCCCTAGGGTAGCTCATTAGTTCTCTCTCATTGCTATTTATACACCCACTGCCTTTGTCAAAGATCTGGGGACTGTTTACAGCTACCTTGGAAGCAGAACTCAGGCCGCTGCAGTGAAACACAGAGCAAGGCACTCAGCCTGCTGGTGGCAGCATGGCCTCATCTACAGCGCAGCCCACAGCTGTAACCCAGCGCACTCATCTTCCACTGCAACCAGCAGAGACATGGCAGCAGTTCTCCAGGCAAAAAAAAAAAAAAGAGATTGTTATACTAACTGGCTGGGGCTTGGAAGTGTTATTGAACGCAGCAGGTTAGGTGATCCTTCTCTAGAAAAACAAAAATATGTATTTAATTGCTGTTTTAAAACTTCTGACAATTAAAAAATATCAGGCATTTGTTGGCATTTGGATGTAAATTTGATTGCACACAGTGTAAGGAGGAAAATATTTTGTATGGTTTATAACCCCGTGTGCACTCTATATTTGAATATACTGATTTATTTCCCCTGTATGTAAGTTCCTTTAGTAAACAGGATTTAATTCATAACTTACCCCGAAGAATGCTCTGATATTTTTTCCCCTGTGAAGGACTAATAGACAAGAAAACACACAAGTGCTGGTCAGACTTTGGCTCCCAATCACTTATTCCAGTGCCTAGTACATGATTTTTCAGAGGAAAGAAAAGCCTTCACTTGCACAAATGAGCCTGCAGTACAGAAAATTTAGATTTGCCAAGCCAGCTAGTACAACATTGAGCAATAGTATTGTTCAACTCACTAGTATCTGAGAAACAGATTTCTGGAAAATTGTTCCCCAAAAGAGGAGGTGTTGGTCACAGGGAGTCCTTTCTTGACATCTGTGTACTGGAAGCTGAAGTAAAGAAACCATATTCAAAGTGTTTGCTTTTATATTTCACGTTCTTCCTCCTCTACTCTCAGCCACATGAAGAAGCATTATCTCTGTTTTCACTGTGACAGACTGGTATTTAATCTGACTCACTAGACTGCAAATCCATTTGTAAATAAAAGGAATTCAGACAGCGTGCAAGCATTATGCAGGAGTAATTCCGATGTTTGATTTTAACTACATGGGAAATTATGTCTCTAGGGCTATAAAAAAAGAAGAAAGTTAGTGGTGCTCACATGTCCTGATGCTATCTTTCAGAATCCAGGCAAGACTTCCCTCTAGCACAGTACAAAACAGATTATATATTGACACAATCTTGCTTAGAGTGTAGAACAGACCCTTCTGCACTTAACTAGATGGAAAAATATTTATTGTTACATATTTTGCACCTTTATGCTAGGAGTAGAAGATCCATTATGCCAATCATTCTAGTGTAAAGTTTTGAGGATTTGCATAGGTCTGAGGCTGGAGTATTTACTCTTCACTTTTTCATTGGTTTTGCTTTAATTCTGTCTAAACATATAACTTGTGGCTGCCTCTACTCTTGGCAATTTTTGTGGGCAGAGCTCTTGCTAACACTGTTGTACTGAAAAATGGTGTTAGTACGGATACCAGTGTATCATTTTGGAGAAATCACCCTCTTCCTGTAACTTGGTGACTTCATCAATTACCCTGTAACCTTCAGCAGATGCAAGCCTTTCAGTTTGGAGTCACACCTACTTGTATCCTTGGCTATTCTGAGTTGAGTGTAAAGCAAGTTGAGCCAGCCTTACCGTACCCACTCTTCTCCAGTCAGCAGATGCAGTCCAGGATTTCAGTGGCATTTGGGTGACAAACCTGGCCGCAACGCCAAATGGTTATTTGCCAGCTGACTTGTCTGTTGGCATTAGTGCACAGCCTTGTGTGAAGGCTATTACTGGAAATGCATTTACTGAGCTCTGTCATTGCAAAAGAATGTAACAGGATAATGGGTTATCGCTATATTTTTCTCCTCTCATCTTTTCAGGTTGAAGATGTTTGCTGTCAGACTATTGTAAAATGGCGTATGTTATTAATCTAAGTATATTAATGTGAGGACATACATTAGACACTACGTCTTTCCTGGGGAAGGATTCCTATAAAGCTAGAATTCTGCGTGCTTCTGGCTTTTGCATGCCCTTTCTGTTCTTTGCATCACCAGAAGAGAGATGTACCTCCTCTAAAAAGATCTGTTCTGGACCCTGTGAGCGGAGTTACAGTGCTTCTTTGACTGCTGGGAGTGAGAAAAATTTCAGCTAAAAGCTGAGTGATACATGAAATAATACATTCTTGGAATTAATATTCACAATGTAAAGACAAGATTTCAATATCCAAGATATACAGGACAGCATGTTCTTGAGAGCATGCTCCAGTTGCTCAGTTTGCTAGATCTCTCTCATTTATTTGTATCAGTGTAAACCCAGGCAAATTATGTTTTCTGGATTTACAGTAAAGCAAGACAGAACAGCATCTGACTAAGAGACTTTTATTAAAGCAGTATAAATGTTAAAATATAATTCAGAATTTATACTGCTCCTGAACAGAAAAAACATTATAACAGTGTGTCCCTTGCCTACAAATGGGATGTTCTGCTTCCATTCCACAAGACACTATGTGTATGTTTATACTCTTGCTCTTCAGAGCCCAGCACAATACAATATTCAAAATGACTAGTTCCTTTTCAAAACTTGCATAGACACATGGGGCAAGCTTTTATATCTAGGTAGAAATATACAGACTGAAATAAAACTTACCATGTATAAACTGCAGCTGTCTGTATTTTGCAAGGTTTATTATTTTTTCTAAGTATGTGTTATATTTTACACACACACACACGTTGTTCTTATTCCTTATGAGTTTTTATTCCTCACAGAGAAGCTGGGAGACAGACAAAACAACTACCAGAGTCACCTCTTTCTGAGTTCATGATTTCTCTATTTTTAGTGCAAGTCTGCTGCATGCTAGATTGATGTATGGTTGAGTATGAGCCTCTGAGTATAGACTGTACTTTCTTACCAAGTTAGAGAACCTGAGACACATGTTTTTTTTTCAGGAAAGCACTAATGTCTTATTCAGGCCAAATGAGAACAGCAAGAAGTCACATACCATGCTAGCCCGAGGAGCCTCATGATTAAAGTAAACTGCATCGTATGAAGCATCAATCAGAAGTGAAATTGGCTGATCACAGCTCTAACCATCAAATTCCAAAGACCATAAAATCTGAAGATGTTATCTTTTCCCATAACTACTGCATCATCTGCACAAGACATCATGAGACATGCAGTCTGATCCAGACTGTCAAAAATGAAAGCGCAGGTTCCCATTCAATCAGTGCATCTCAAAGCTGTGACCTGAAATCACACCTGAAAAGTGATCTAGAAAACTACAGTGATGAGCAGGAAGCTGTCTAGGCCTAACTGGTGGAAAATACAGAAAAGCCTAACCCTCTGCTTGCCTCTTTATATAAGGCATCCATATCTTGTGCAACATCTTATATACCACTTGTTCAAGAACTGAGAGAGCAGGTTTCAAGTCTTCCTCCTAGTTTGTGTTAAATAAATTCATGATTTAATGCACACAATGTTTCCTTGATGATTTTACCCACTGCTCAAAATCTTTTGTGACTTTATAACATTTTATGTATACAAGAATCATTTTGATTTTCATTATGCTTGATTCATGACTGGATTGTTTCATTGTAGTTAGTTTTCCTAAAGTTAGAATAGTTTCATTCAGATTTTAATTAATTTTGAAATGCTGGCTTCAAAATTTTCAATAAAAAGATTCAAATCCTGCAGAGCTATTGTTTTCTCTCACAGCTGCAACACCAACTGTATTCTTTCACCAACTGTGGATGATTTGAAGTAACTTCAGATGATAAACTTGAAAGCCACTGTTCTTATAATAGTCGCTGGGCACTTTGCTCACACTGCCATAGGAAAAAGGCACCTACTGTCCCGGCTCTCTGAGCATTGACCTTGTTGACAGATGATGAAGGTTGTTTTTTTAATTGTCTGAGTCAAATTAAAAAACGGAACAGAGACCTAAGTCAGGGAATCTCCCAGAAATGTTACTTTCATTTCACTCAGTAATGATACAATTTAAGCTCCTAAGTCATGCAGCCATTCCCCAAAATTTTACTCCTGCACTAGAACTGCATTTCTGTCCAGCACGGTGGTCTAGCAGAACCTCTCCTTCTCAGCTATAGTTCTGGTGGACATGTTCTTGAGGAAACTCATCAGTGTCACTGGTACTGAAAAGTGTCAGGTTCAGCTATGCATGGCTTCTCCATGCAAGGCTTTGAGCAACACCGAAGTCTGGGAAAGCTTTCCTCCTCTACTCATGAACACTGAGCTCAAAGATTTAAAACACAGAGGACCAGATTTTAAAAAATATTTTAAGATTAATGGTTGATATTTAAAAGGTTACTATGTTTTATGATGTTTTAATGATTAATGATTAAATGAAATTTGAATCACTAACTTTCAAAAATGGAGGATGGGCACAGAACACTTCTGTCAGAGGCAGTAAACAGTGAAGTCAGTAACACTAACCCTCTTTGGGTGCTCTGGCAATGACCTTGGTTCCCCATTTTCCTCTAGCAGTCATGAGAGAGAGGTCAGTGAAGCAATCTGTCTTTGCTTTTCATGGCCTCCTCCTCCACGGCACAGCCGTTTGCTGCCCAGGCCCGAGAGGCCAGAAATGTGGACAGGTTCATCGCTTGTCCTTAGAAACACAGCTGCTGTGGGTTCTGCGTAATGCCAGTTTTTGTGCTAGACAGGGAAGTCTCCACCGTAGTCCCTCTGCGAACTAGCCACTGTTTTACGCAGTTTCCGCTGCCACCTCTGGACATTGGGCCAGCCCAGCTCAGCATCTCTCACCACCTCCCTGGATACCTCAGGGAAAGCTCAGCAGAGTGTGTGCTTTTCTACACAAAATCCCTGTGAGAAGAAAGACACCCCTAGAAGAGGACCTGTTCTCCATCAACCCAGCAACCTTTAATTATCATCAGAAGGAAAAAAAGCCTGTGTTTTAGACAACCTGTTTGAAACTGTCATACAGCTGAAACGCAGACAATGCTGCTTGATTATTTTCATTTGCTCACCAGCAGAAGAGATGAACCTGTCCCTCTGGAGTCCTTGGGCAGGTCGGGGCCATGATTCTTTCCCATCATCTGCAAGCAGCAGGAGCACATGCTGATGAAAGTCAGCTCAGAACGATGCCAGGCATCTACAGGTTGAGAATTTGCATTTGCTCTGTAGTCAAAAGAATTTATTATTACTGCCCAATGAAAAGTATTTTTTTCTAGGAATGCTTTTTTGCGACTTTCAGAAAGCTCACCAAATCACTATTTATATCTACACTTTCCTTCTTTTAACAAGATAAAGTGGAGACAATAAAAGGTCCTTATCTACAAATAAAATTTAATATAGGGCTATTTCAAACATAGTGTTAAGCAGTTCTGGGCTTACAAATGCACGACCATGAGAAGAAGTTGAATAAATATTAAGTAAGCTACTGAACTGCTAATCCTTGGTGTTCCTCAACACCTGTATTTATTCTTTTGCTTTCATTAGAGCTTTTATTAGAACATGTTACTTTATTGTTTCATATTTAAATGAATGTTAGTCAAGAAGGCTCAGGCCCCACCGTGGTTCATAATTTAGCATGAGTTATCAATTAGCTTCATTAATCAGATGAAACATTATTTGCATAAATAAGCATTTCAAGACTAATCTAGAAGTTAAAATCTCACTCACTTTCCAATAAAATTGTTGTCATGAACTGATCTGCCAGTACTGGAATTGCAGCCAGTGAATGCATGAACTGTTTGCTTCTCATATGCAAATATTCTCTTACTCGATCTGATACATTAGAGAGGTTTTCTACATGTAGGTTTTTCAAGGTCCAAGACTAATGAGAAATTCTGATGAATATTATTGGCTAGATGTGACATTCAACACGCATTATTGTAATTAATCATCTAGGGCACGTAGGTAAACTGTGGTGATTATAATACAAGGATGCATTGCAAAGTTATTTCATACATGGGGAATTTTCAAAGTCCCGCATGATGACATTGATATAGTGCGACTACTCTGTTATAATCTTTGTATATTATTTAAGTGTAACAAATACTTCATTCATTGCCTGCCCTAAACTTTGCATTTGGTGACATTCTTGCTGCTGTGTTAATATCAGGTCTATTAAGCTGGACCTCATGGTCCATTACCCTTTCTTTAGGCCTGACCCCATGAAGTTTAAGGGTCTTGAGCACAGTGTGAAAAAGCAAAGGGTTTCACTCTCACCCAAGGAGCTCATTAGGACTTTATAGAAACACAAAAAATACTCACACAGTACCAACATTTGCACTGAGGGATACTCACCAGACAAACAGCCTGGTGTCAGGAGGTGCTCATTGTTCTCTTTTTCCAGGCCTGCACACCAATTTAGCAGGCTAACTAAAGGGATCGCTCATTTGTAATCCAGCATTTCAGTCTTTGTAGGAGAGATTCATTTGCCAGCATCTTTTAACTTTGCTTCCTTGAAATTCCAGTTTCCCTCTGGACAGTATATTTGAAACAAACTGAAATCCACTGGGTAGGATCACGCTTGCCAAATGCTATAGCAGCATTTGGAGGCTGTCTTTGTTTGCTGCTTCAAGGCAAGTAAACAGTCATTCACAGGACATTTTTAAAAGGCCTCCACAAATCCCTTATTGACCAAGGGCCAGGTTCTGCTCTGTTTACCTGCCTTGAATAGTGCTCCTTTTCTCCTGGATTTCAGTTGAATTACTAAAGGAGTAAGGCACTACAAAAGATGCATAAGGCTGTCAGAGTCCAACCCTAACCAAGGTAAGAATAAGAACTGCTCTCCTGCCACTAACAAAACAAGTTTGCTCTTCTTGGGCCACAGTCCATCTGTCTGTCTACCTGTCTCTACAAAGTGTCAGTATCTTTTGGCAAAGGTCCCGGGTACCATTACTGGACGATAATGCAGTTCACCAGGGGTTTGGGTTCAGTATAAAACACCTCCCTGTATAAGACACTGGATTGACAAGGTTTTTGCAGTATTCAGCCTCTGAGCATAACAGTGTAGGTAATGCCTCGACCATATTTTGAAATGATTTTTAAATCATGCTGTTTTCTTTGAAAGCTGGTGCTCATTGCCTTGGGCAGTGTCAGGGAGCTCGCTGAGTGGCAGCCTTTAGTATTGTTTTTGGAATTTCCACACTTTCTTTAAAGACAGTTATAACAGATTGGCAAACCAAAGGGACACACTTTACATCAAACCCTAAGGGCTTTTTATTTTTCAGGGGAACAGGAAAGTTGTGTACATAATTTTGTCTGGCAAAGATTCCTTTTAATATCTCACAATAAGGCATCTTTCCACCAGGAGAACCTATTTAGATTCCCAGTGATTTCCCACATTCAAGGTGCAAGGTTTTGATCCAAAAAAGGGCAACTTACAGTAAGATAACTACACCTTTGCTGCTGGCCTGGTGTGGGAAGCTGAAGTAAGGAAATTATTGTTTGTACAGAACTAGCAACTAGGTGGTGTATTCCTCCTATTCCCTTATGTTGACATACATTATGCTATGAAATCAGTGGAGAAACACATGGCAAGTATTTGTTATTCTGTTTTAATATATCTGCAACATAGAAGCAGCCCTGCATTACACCTGTGTATCTGCACTGTGAGCAAAACTAGTTTTATTGGTCAGGGTGGAATTTTCCTGCTCTAAAAAAGCTACTATGTGAGTTAATTTGGCCCCACCAGTGGATGCAATGTAAAATAAGTACAACAAAATAGCATGCTAAGGAAACATCATATCCCTTCAGACCTGTCAAAATGGATTTGGGTCCCTAGCACAATGCAGGAACGCTGTACGTTTGCTGACATATATGTTCATAGCTAATTCTTGGTCAGTGAACCCTCCCTGGCAAACAAGACATGATTTATTCGTGGTTATTGTATAACATACAAAAACTTGTTTGAAAGCCACTATAAACCAAAATCCTGGGATTTCCATAGCCACTGTTTGGTTACTTTTTAGCTACTATGCCATATTATGTCTGTGTATTAGTCAGCTGGGCATGCTATGGAAATGTATGCTGCTTCTCACTGAAAGACACGGCATGTCTCTACTTCAAGATGGTCTTGTCAGTAAATGACAGAGCACTTGTCATATGGTCTGAATTTTTGGGTAGACCTGCGTGAAGCCAGGAGCTGGACTCGATGATCCTTGTGGGTCTCTTCCCACTTGGAATATTCTATGATTCTATGATTCTATACAATCACCTCCTCTCATAGACGACAGCTCTCAGGATTCCCTAGCTCCAACCTCCAACTGTTTCATCTCAGCTTACATTTGCTAAGCCAAAACAGTTAACGTAATATTGAAAAGAATTACAGGGGGAGGAAAATTACAGGCCAAAGAAAAAATTATGTGCCTCATTCAAAGGCAACTGAAAGAGTGAAGAGAGATGTTGAGAAGGGTACAACTAGGCGAAGTGGTAGAAAAGGGAAGAAACTACCGGTCTTCTGGGTGACACTCAGTACAAAGAGGAATTTTTGAAGACGACAGCCATCTATGGCTTCACTGCACCTTAGACAAGTAGGAGGGCCAAGGAACAAAATGCAGACCAGTTAACAGCAATTTCAACACAGCCCCAAACAGTGGCATGTCCAAAATAGCTCATGTAAGGACTTACGCTGTCTTTACTATAAAGTCACGGAATTTATGCTGCACAGCTTTTCACAGCAGATTAATCTGTCATTGCTGATATTCGGATTAGGGAAGATGCAGAGCATGCGCACAATTTATTTTGGCATCTCTGCTTTGGGGGTGCAGAGAAAGAAGGCATAGGGGGGGAAGCAGCACTTTAAACAAGCACTGTCATTTCTCCAGTGAGTATCAGGTTGTGGCGTAGGATTTTGGCCTTTGGCCTCCAAACATATTTAATCAGAGACATGGTCAAACCACTGTAAACAGGAAGGCTCCTCAAGCTATCACATCAATAACCTCGGATTTTCATTTTGTTCTCTCAGAAGTGGTGCAAACAAACAAACGCAGAAACTGTTTTCAGCTGCTGTTTCTTTTAATTACAATACAGGGAAAAAGTTAGGTCAGCAGTTAATTGAACTGAGTCCTTGTGTTGCTCTTTAGCAGAGTCATTACTGTTTAGCAGCAAAATTATATGGCTTGAAGGCTTGTTAGATAATACATAACATAAAAATCACCAGTAGGTCATCGATGATTTTAATGTTTCCTGTATGGATTTATTGGCATTATTGAAAACACAGAGGCTGGGCATTATTCTATTGATGTTTTTCAGGATAGTATTTTTATATTAGATGAAAATATTACTTGGAATAAGCTACATCTTTACATTAGGTTCTGGCGTGTTCACCAGAATTTCGCTCCCAGATATCCAGGGACAAGTCCTTGGTGACGGAAGAAGCTAGATGGAAGAAGCTAGCAACAAGTTTCTGCTGCACATCACCACAGGTACAACAAATTTTGCAATAATGTATTCAGATTTTACAGCATTGGACCTTCACTGCTGTGTTTCCAGGGTCCATGCTCTATCTGGGAGCACTGCGGAACTTTGAAGTTTTCTTCAGACTTACTTGAAACAGAAATCAAGGTTTCTAAGTGCTATCACTCTATAGTCACAATGTACCTAGGTCTAAATAAAACTTATACCAATTTTTGTATCTACATATACACCTCTTTGCACAGCGGACCATGCATAGCTGATCTCTAGACATTCCAATTATATTACCACTAATAATGTAAATATAATATATTAGGTATAATATAGTAACAGGAATCAGGACAGCTAATAGGGCAACTAAAATAGGTGTAAAATAAATTGGAGCTTTCCATTGTTACCTCTATAAAAAATAAACCGTATGTACAGAACCAACAAAGGATCATATGTGAAAATGACCAGAATTCCATACAATGGTAGAAAAATATTTAGTAGTCAAAGACATGAGATGGGCATTGAAAGCATAATGATGTCAGAGTAGTAGGCCTTGTAAAGTGGTATCAAACGGCAAAAAAGCCATGAAGGTGGGTTTATCTAAGTGCAAAGAAAAGGATGATTGCATCAGATCTGAAAAGAAAGAGAGATTTATTGCATGAGGTGCAAGAGATTGGAGAGGGGTTGTAATAAGGGCAGATGATGCTAGGATATTAAGAATGTCTCTTCAAGCAGAGTTATGAAAGTATACTGAAGTACGGGCACGTTTTTGGTATTTAGGAAAAAAACCAATGTGACTGGACTTTGAATCAAAACAGAAAATCATTTTTGTAAGTTAGACACAATAGTAAGAAAAACCCCACATTGTCAGCAGCGGATAAGCTATTGCCTGTAACTGTCAAAAAGAAGATCCTGTTGTGGTGATCATCAATATTACATTTCAAGTAGTTTGAGAGAACAAAAAATGGCCCTCCTACTGAGGGTGACACGAGGACAGTCAGAAAACCACATATCCATAAACCCTGAAAGTAATCTTTTTCATGATCAGCTCTGACCTTTTGAAAATTGCAATCCCAACTGGAATAACAACTTGGGATATTATCATTTCCTGAAGTGAAATTTCAGGTGAGTGTTGCCCCTGAAACATGTAGGTGATTTTACTGAAGTGTTTCATTTTGATGAGAGTGATTACTTTATACATCGTAGCATCAAAACCGAATGCTTGAGGTAGCAAAATGTACATTTTCAGTTTTGTTAATGAACTTACAGATAAAAATGATTTTAGTATTTTCAAATGAATATTTTCTAACCAAAAACATTTTGTCAGAAAGTGTTTGTCTGGCTGTACTGTCTTTAACATGATTCTTACATGGTACTATTGAGATGTTGTTCATTCTTCTGCAGAGTAGAAAAAAAAAAGGACATTTAAATCATGTGAGCATGTATGGAAGAAAGAATAGACAAAGTAATTGTATACAGAGGTAGGTGCTATGCAAACACCTGGCTAGATTACAATCTACCTTAATTGAGTAATGGATCACATCCTTTTGACTTCTGTTTCAATGTGCTGAAAACAGGGGTTAAATAGGGGTTACTGGGCACAGCGATGTGCTTATAGATGGGTAAAGCAGAATCAAGAGTTTATATGCACAGGACAGGCTGACAAACAGTGACAGGTTAAGTAACACACGGTAAACATGTCAAAAGGGCATTCCCTGGCAATTACTTCTCTTTATAATGTTAGGATATCTCCTAAATAATTTCTCCCTGTTGGCCCTGAGTCTCGGTTAACTAATCTCTTCCCTAATACCTGCTACCCAGGAATGAATTGTTACATTAAAAAAACCAAGACAAAACAAAACACAAACTCTTTCAGTAATTATTTGGAAAGATAACTGGGAAACATATGAACAGGTACATACTAGACAGCATGGAAATATGAAGGGAAAATTGTGTTTAACCAATGTGATTAGCTTCTTCATGGGAAAGACAATGAAAACCGACAGGTGTGAAGTAGGAGACATCCTAAGCTGACTACAAAGAGGCTTTTTGATTTAGCATCACATAAAAGATTGATATGTAACATCATCAAATATGGTATTGATGGCGACATTTTACACTGGGGAAAATGGTTCTTTAAATGAAATAATAGAGCAGTATTAAGTAGATACAAATTGAGGGACATCATAAGAATTGTAATTAGGTACAGAATTTTTTCCAGTAATATATAAACACTCCATAACAGATATGCATTTGTGCAAAGCAGGGAAAAATTAGTAAGGCTGGATTTATTGAAGAGAAAGAAAATGAATGGTTGAAAGTGTTGGAAATATAGATGTTCTAAAGTAATGAACCTTACATCACATTTATTGTCAAAATTTATTCTCCCATTTCTGTGAAAATATCAGAAAAGGTCTTTTAGAGTAAAAGCAGAAATTCAAATACATCGCTTGATACTTGTGAAAATTTGGAAAGTAAATAGCTTCTGTGTTTGCTGTTTGCTTGGAGAGCAAAATGTAAATGAGTATCTACAGCTTTGTATGCTAATTTGGCATCACATTAAAAGCAGACAATTGAAGAATGCAAAAGGCATTGAGGACAGGTAATAAGAGTGTATCTCACATCTGAGGAGCTTCTAATCTACAGAAACAGCAATTCTTTTCAAGCCAAACTGTAAAGTATGAAAAGAAGAAAAACAAAATTTCTTACATGTTACCCTGGATTTTTGCTACAGCACAGTTTTCTGCACGCAGCCTTGCACCCCACAATCCTACGAATCCCATCGGTCTTAAATATTTAAGGTGTAACAGTAACCTTTAGTGAAACCTTAACAGTATTAACACATTCTTGAAACAAAGTTCCACGTCAGGAAAAAGTCATCAATACACCAAGACAATGACACTATTCTGATTTTAAAAGAAATATTCCTAAAATAGATGATGATCTTTTTACTGATTTTGACTTACGAATTTTCTAAGTCAAATGCCCAAATTGGGTAAGATCCAAAGCAACGATGAGACCTTTAATTTTTAGATTTGACTTCATAAAACCTGTGTATGTGGTTAAGATGAAAAATACTGACAGTGGTTCATGGTGCTTATAAAATAGCTAATTTCCAAAGACACTGAGTACCCTCATGCTGACTACATTCATTCTAGCTATGATTACTTCCGACAGAAATCCTCTGAAATTTTAACCACAAGCTTTCAACCAGATCCTTATCAGACACAACCTTCGAAGTACGGATGCAGGCCCCATTGTCTAGAGAAGTGACCCATCAGACTTCTTGCTAGCTTTTGGGCAACTACAAAACCTGTATTTTCAAGAGTTAGATGTCCTAAGTGAGTTGTCCCACTGCCCATGCCTACAGTCACCCCCCACGGCAGAAGCTGCATCCCAGTGCCCGTCCCATGCCACAGTCTTCCTTGGGAGCCACACGTAGGTTTTGGCTTTGCCTGCATCTCTGGAAGGGCCTGCTTTGTTTGGCAGAATCTAAGTGTGTACAGTGGATGGAGAACCTTAAGATTAAATACAATTGCTGGGGCCTCTCTGAGCCAAAATACATTCAGTGGCAAAGACGATACCCATTTTTATGCTTTAGCCAAGAATCTAGCTAGGTAGCCTTGGGGCAGCTGGTGCAAAATTTAGAAGAGATCCCACAATAGAATGTAAGGACTCACCCCCGGGTCACAGAATGAAGCTTTTCCTCATGCCTCCTCTCCTGCCTACACACCTCCTATTCTTCACTGGGCTCAGTTTAAGTGCCACGGATTGTGATACACTAAATCAAAAATTGTATTTTGGTATAACAAAGGATATCTGCAAAAACAGGTTCCCAAAATCTTTACCCAGAAGGAGCTTAAATACAGAAGGACTCAAGAAGGATCCCAGTCTTGCCGCAGTTTAAGGACCCCTATGTTAGGGCTGTAGAGGTTCTCCAGATAGATCTATGAATAGTAGTTCTTCACCACGCTCTCCCAGCTCAGGCCACTGTCTCCAAGGTCCAATATACACTGTAAAGACTATTACATGGAATATTCCCAATCATATTATTAAAAATGGGTTTGATCTTGCAACATAGTTTACACAGGAAAAATAGAGGTCTCTAGTCCAACCTCCCGCTCAGAGCAGGGTCACCTCTGAGCTCAGACGAGGTTGCTCAGGGCTTTATCCAGTTGGGTCTTCAGCACCTGCAAGGATGAAGAGAGAATCACAGACAAATCGCTCCACCTCTCTCGGCAGCCTCTTCCACTGCCTGACTGTCTTCACAGGCAAGAATTTTTCTCTTCCAAGCAGTCTGAACCTCTCATTTCAATTTATATCTGTTGTCTCTCTCACCATGCTCTGCTGTGAAGAGGCTAACTCCATCCTTTTGCTAACCTCCGCATAGGTGCTGGGGGCTGCTCTTGGGTCCCTCCCAAAGCTGCCTCTTCTTCAGGCTGACCAAACCCTGTCCTTCAGCTTCTCCTCACATGGCAAGTGCTCAGCCCCCAGCCAGCCTGGGGCTCTGCTGAACTCACTCCAGTTTGTCAACCTTTGGGCACTGGTGTGCCCAAAACTGGATGCAGTATCTAGTGCTGAGAAACGAGGAATAATTCCTTCCCTCAATCCAAAGGCTGTGTTCCAGCTAACACAGCCCAGGAGGTTGGTGGCTGTCCCTGCTCAGCAGCCCACCGGGCCCCGAGGGCTGTCAGCGCAGAGCTGCTCCCCAGCCAGTCCCCCCAGCCTGGGCTGCTGCAGGGGGACTCCCCTCCCTGGGGCAGTGCTGGGCACTTGTCCTCGCTGAATCTCACGAGGTTCCTTCAGTTCTTGTAGTTCCCAGGCTTGTCCTTTTGGCCTTTTCTAAGGATGGGTGCAACATTTGCCTTTCTCTAGTTGTTAGGGACCTCTAAGTCCGTAGCACCTTTCAAAGGCAATGGATAATAGAGAGTCATGTTTAATACATGAGGACACAGTTAAACACAATTTGGTCATATTTCCTATAGGAAAAAAAAATTGTTTTAACAATGTTAGAGAGACATCACTTTGTTCAGAGACCTCAAACGCAGTGGGTGAAATTGTGGCTCCCTGGAAGCCTATGGCAAAGCTCCCATTGTGTGCAGAGGGAAGTGTAATGGTATTTATCGTTCAGTTAGGACTTGAGGTTTCCTTGCTCTGAAGTGTCTCAGCAAAATGAAGCTGTATTTCTCAAAGCAATCAAAAGCGACTTATTTTTTTGAAATTTACCTGTGTTTGCTCTAAGTACAACTCAAAGCCCCCTGACATTAATGGAAAGACTACAATTTTTTAGTGCACATTAGATCAGATATTTAATATGAAAATTTCTATAATTAATTAACTGTGTTAATCGAGGGAAAAATCAATAATCTGCAGGGAGCTTCTAGTTGCCATACCAAGTTAGGAGGGTTAGTACTGCTGCAACTGTGCTTTTTATATCTCTGCTATTTTGCATTACTTTAACTGCAAGAACAGACGAAATTTTCAGAAGAAATTAACTTTAAATTGATACAACTGGTCATTTTTTCTAATTAATCTTAACAAACTATGCACATCTTCCTGCTGCAGGAATGCTTGGGCTAAGCATAATTATTTTACTTTGTTCAAATCCTAAAGTTACTTTATCTGAAATTGTCTTCCTACCTGACAATCAAAGAAATTGTGGGTTCCTGTAGGGATTAAGTCAGGAAGCAGTTTTTAACAACAACAAATTGAAACGTTTACACAAGGAAGTGTTGCTTTTATAAGTGATGGGAAACTTCAAATTTGATTACAAGCAACCTTTGGCTTCCTATCTGTTCAACAATAGGCCATGTTGTTAAGGGCAATTTCCATGCACAGCATGTGGGTCCCATTTTTTCATCCCTAGACATGGTTGTTTACTGTTCAGAACTGTTTATGCATTTTAATCAGGCTTATTCAGCAGCCCTTAATAAATCACTACTAACTGAATGTACCAAAACAAGAACGATTACACAGGATTTGTTCCCCTTATGCAGCATTTGCTGCCCTCAGGTTCCACTGGATACAAAAATAAAGAGTAAATGGGTAATTGAGTCAAAAGAATGAGTATTAGACATATGATTTTAGTGCCTTTTGCTGAGCCGTTGCCTCCAGCAACTTCCGTTAGCTACAGGAGCCTGCCTTTAAATTCAGCCCAGGCCAGAATGACTTAACAATTGGAACCTGCCTTCAGCTCATGGCACTGAAAGTCTTTTTGATGCGATGAAGCTGACAGCCCAGTTCCTGCCTGGCAGACGTTCACACGAGACAAGACTGAATTCATATAGATAAGTGCTTGAACATTCAGGTATCTGAGGCTCTGGAAACAACGGAGGAGAGCACTGTTGTTGAGAAGTTGGTATACAAAACTAAATGCGTCTTTGCTGTTACTCATACCAGTAACAACCAGAAAAATATTTTTTTTCCATAGTCTGGTGAATAAAAAATTTCCTGAGGAATTTTAATAAATGTTAATGGTTTTCTGTTATAGCTCTAGTTCATTAAAACTTTTCCAGAAGTAAAGTTACTTAATTTTAAATAAAAGAGTATATAGTTTTGAAAGATAATTCCAATCCTGCTTTTACTGAATTTTACTGGATTACTATCTCTTTATGTGAAAAACAGGGGAATTTTACAGACCTATAGATCATGTGCAGGAAAGATGCGATGCACGTGGCACGGTGCCTTATACTTGTCAAAGAGTTATGTTTGGGAAAAACAAAGTAAAGCACAACAACGAAAAAGGTCTGTAACACAGACTTTCCCATCGACTACTACTGAACTGCAAAATGTCATTCTGGGGATTATTTAGCAGGATCCTTGCCTCACTCTGTCAATTTGCCCCACTGAAGAAAAGGGGAGAAATTAGGGTGGGTAGATTTGAGCTGTATTATCTTTGCCTGCAGAAATCCTGTTTTCCTTTGGGTCAGTGTGCTTGGTCAGGCTGCCTGTTCCCTGCGTTGCTTGTAGCAATAAAAGCTTTGTGCAGGCGTCAGCTGCTCTGCAAGACTCCCCACCTACACTCCTACTGGACCATAAGCCCTACAAGCAGCTTCGCAGTCCTTTTCTTCTCCCCTCACCCCCCAGACTGTTTATGAAGCATTTATGCTTGTTTCCCAAGATCCAGGATATTTGGGGGATTGCTTCAATCTCCTATTGTTTACCTTGATAATGAAAGGTTCCTTTGTGAGGAGAAAAATTGCCACAATGCAGCAAAACTCTCATAGATAAATAGTGAGATTTCCTTTCAGAAATTATAAGGCCCAGTTCTCCAAAAGCCTAACTAATATGAAGAGTCATCTTGACTTTAGCGGTGCTCAGCTACCACGATCACCGTGGCATGTAACCTTTTCAGCTAGCTAGGTCAGGTAGGCTCGAACCTTTCAAGAATACCACGCTGAAATACTGCCATTTTCTTCAGTGACACCTCGTCTAGACTTACACAAAAGATGGTCCCTGAATTGTGCAGGCAAACTGCTCAATTACTAATATCAAACTGGCAATTGCACCATTCTTCTTTTGAAAATGGATTGCAGTCACTCCACTTGCAGAAAGAGAAAAGACGTCGTCCATGGATAAATGAATGGATAAATTCAACAACAAATACTATTTTATTTGTTTGTTATTAGGCAAAATGTGGGCAAACCTCTGTTTCTTGTACACCATTTGCAAAGCATGTCCAGCCCAGACCATATTGTTGTTTTCGCTCTGAGTTTAGGTATCTTTTCTTTTTTGTTATTCTGGTAACAAGCTTACTTCTCTCAGTGAAAAAAAAAAAATAAATCTCCATGATGTTATGATGGTGTGCGGTAGAGACACTGCCACAGGGAACCAGTTCAGTAGTTTTTATGCAATGGTACCTGAGTGGTATTTTTGCTTGACTAATGGACTGCATAATTGTATTGTAAATGTTGGGTTGAGACCTAGCTGTCAAGATTTCACTTATTTCACAACTGCAGAAGCTGTTTGTGTTTTTCTTCGCCTTGAAATTTCATTATACTACCTAACGCTTCAGTTAGGAAGTGCCAGAGTCATCCAAGTCAGCCACCTGGGACCTAACCAAATCATGAACCTTCACCTCTGAGGGTAAAACGCTTCTGAATGCAGTAACCCACGTCCATATGCTCACCTCCATTATGCTACAAAACTGAAAAGAAATTAATAATGTCAATGAGACTAAGTGGGTAAATGTACATACACGTTAATTCTCTGCCATTTTGGGGGCAACAATTACTTCTAATGTTTAAGGAACAATGTTTAAAAAAACCCTGAATTTGTTATTTTCAAAGAAAGAATGAAGAGAGTGCACACCTCTTATGTTATCTTACATTAAGACACATCTTAACATGATGGTATCTGACTTCTCTTTTAATAGCATTATCTGTCTGCATCTTATTGTAGACCCCTTTTAGGTATGGTAAACAAACAAGTACATTAATTAAAACATATGCAGGGAATAGAAGAAGATTGTCCATCTGCCCCAGTTACTTTGAGACACTCACCTGTGCTGGAGCAGCGCAGCAGTACGCTGTACCCTCCTCTGACCTGAAGGTGTTCAAGCTTCGGGAACTGTAGCAACACCAGTAAAATAGGAAACTGGGGAAAGATGGACCATTGGAGAGAACGGGCAGCCTCCTAGCAAGGACTAAATAAAATGGTGACTCTCTTTCCTTCTTTCAACTACCTAAATCTACAAATTTTTAGAAGGACATTTAATAATTTAGCCTTTTGCTAAAAATACAGCCTGCAACTATGATCTGTGAGAGGATCTGACCACAGAAATAGCTGGTGCTTTTGAGCACTGTATGGATTTCAGCTGTTTAGTCCAATATTGAAAAACATTCCCTAAAGCAATTATGCAAGTCTCTAACAGTACCACTTTCCCAGGATGACGAAGGTACACAATAGAATTTGTGTGAAATATCCAAGACATTCAGAAAACACCTCGCTCTGCTTTTCATATCACCAGATGCGTGAAGTATCAACATGCTGTGTGGGTGGTAAATCATACCAAGGTATAGAAGACGATGCTGGACAGACTATTGAATAAGCTCTGTATTTCACATCAGCAGAGTTGTAAATATGATTTATTCTTAGCAATATAAGTCATCTTCCAAGAACTCACTGTATGTTTTATATACTGCCTTCTGAATCCTTTGTATCAGACTGGGAGCAGTAGATCCTGCTAATGTCTAACTGTGAATTACAATTTCTATTATATAAGCTCTCTTTCACATCCTCTACTTTACTCCTGATGTCACAGAGGTGAAAAAAAATCCAAACCACGAAAATGAAATTTCCAAGTAAAATCCTTTAGGACTGAAGTGTGGTTTCTGCATGGAGAGGCACAGTTTTAAAAGTTTCAGTGACATCCATATAGCTAGCTCTCAGCATGTGTTAAAATCATGCATAGAAGTCAGGGTGCATGCTGCACTAAGAATTTGTGCACATCTGCAACATAACTTGACAGGGAATCAGTTCCTTTTCACACTTCAACATTTCACTTCTGTGTATTTTTTTGCAGTTTGCTGAGATCTAATGCCAAAGCAGATTTGATGGAAATGACTTCAGTCATTTGAAACTGAGCTCTTGAAGCTTTTTATGGAACTGGATTGAAAGAATGCTAATTCCATCTGTGTTTGTTAAGAATGATGGTGATTCCTAAGCACAGCAGAGTTTCCTGGTGAACAGTTAAGTTCAGCCGGGAGTGCTGTGAAATGCTTTAGCTAAATCTAGACTTCTCAAAAGCCTGACTAACCTGGCAAAGTTTATATTGCTTTCAGGATGTCAGAACTGTAAAAAAAAAAAAAAAAAAAAACCAACCAAAAAAAACCAGCAGGAGGTAGGAAGAGAAGTAAGTGTCAAAGAGAACTGCCTCCTCAGAAATTAAAATAGCAACAACAAGGTGCCCCAAATCTTCTAATGTTGTGGGCTGGGTGCCAGTTTTGCTCCTCCCTCGAGAGGCAGCCGTCGCTTGCAGGCTTTGGGAGGCTTGCAAGTGGCTTGTGTGGGCAGCTAGAGCGGAAGCCCATATTGAACATGAGCCCACCCAAGCTCTCTTCTAGGCTGCCCCTCACCGCTGCATGCAGAACAAGACAGCAGTGTGGTTTTTCTACTCTGTTTTGTGAGCGTTGTCTGTGTCTCCCAACGCACTGAAAATATTCTAAGACAGATGGAAAAAATAGTGACCTGAGCACGCAAATAGAATTTTCCTCTCCTTCCACACCCTGCTACTTTCTGGGAAGAGATACCAAAGGTTACCCAGGGCTGTATATGGGAGAGCTCATCATAAAGCAGTGCAGGTAGCACTCGTCCAGCAAAAATCTGCACAGTGCAAGTCACCACAACATTTTTTTTTTTGAATAAGATGTCCTTAAGAGGTCAGCTTATACCAGGTTAATGCTTCACACCATGCAGATGCCATACTTTGTACTTGAACTTTATCTTAAGCTTCATGGTACAAAAGGAAGCAGCTGTAAGCCACAGTGGTTTAGTTTATTTAGAAATAAACTCAATGTCAAAACGTAAATTCCTCCTGCAGAGCAGGACCTATGCCCCTGGTTAGCTGAGTACCTGGACTACTTCTGTCACTGTTATTTTGTGGCGGCTCTGGGCTGGAGCTACCCAGAGTGATTTGCACCCAGGTTAGCATAACATGACAGTGAGTTGCTTTCCTAGGCCAGTACACTCAGCCTCCCCATATACCATCATCACTAAAATGTCAAGAGAGTGATTTTTCAGTAGGGAGGGAAAATTTAGAGCAATAACTGGCTAAAAGCCTATAGCAGCTCTGCATTGAAGACACTGCCTAACTTGTGCTTGGCAAGCTTGGTATGATTTTGCAGAATGTAAACAGCAGTGCATTGTTATTTGCGCAACATTGCATTGAAGAGTGCATAACAGCGCAACTTCTGCACACTGTTGTCTACCATGCTCAGGTTAGACAAAACAATACAAGAAACCTATTTCCAAGACAGTGGAAAATGCATCTCACTCAGAAAATGGCAGATAACTATGTTATTAGAAACACATTATGATGCCTAAGCCTAGGGCATTTAATGAGATCAGGATCAGTCCCAAGAAGTGCATGTATACTCTGGTAGGATTCATGCGTTATCCCTCTGGCTGGAATACGTTACTCCAAAGCTTATGAGCAGAAAAGTAGAGTGGGTATGGTATTATTTCTGTTGGAAAAGCAAAGTTGGAAATCATTAATAACTGATTTTAAATAGATATCTCTAAAGTGTCATACACAGAATCCAGCAAAATTACGACTGCATAGAGCTGCCTTTAGCATGGCTAAGCAAAGAGAGCATTAGAAAAGACCTGTATTCAATTACCTCATCTCTGTCTCCTGCAAGCACACGCCTGTTTCTGCATCAAGATCCCTGTTCTTGGCTATATGGAATAAAATGGCAGTAACAGTTTGAGTATCTCAGGTTGCCAAAGAGGAACATTGTTTGGGGAGGCAGACGGCTCACACAATGTGAGGTCTTCATGCCTAGAAGTAGCAGGTGTGCTAAAGTTTCTGCATGTCTGAATTTAATAGAATGTAAAGAGTGTTTGCATGATTTATTTCTCTTGTTAAATCAATTTTAGACATTTTAGCCATGCTGATTGGCACAGGCATGTAGACCTAAACCTTAGCAGCTTAAACCTTCAGCAGGTGTCTCAGCCAAAAAGGTTCTCCTCGTTAAAAAGGGCTTGCAGGACAATTAAATGTATGTAAATCTGGCAAATATTGTAGATGTTGATTGAATCTGGTACAGTGTAAGGATATGAATAAAGAATTGTTTCTTGTTTGAATTTTGTAGTTGACTGCCACAGCTTATTGACTAGCCATATATTTGGCAGTTTTAGAAGAAAGTAAGACAAACATGTCAACAAGCTAGTAAGAAATTACTGGAAAGAAAGTTAAAAGGAGCATCTGACAGCCAATAGATATGCATCCAGTTAAGCAACAGGAAGGTTTGTAAGAAAAGAATGAACTAAAGCAGGACTAAACAGGAATTGCTACTGGGAAGGAGCTGCAAGGGAGAAATCCTCCAATGCAGGAATGGAAACATCATCTGAGAAAGGGCAGAGCTGATGTAGAAAAGGCATCATGGGGGAGACTTTGATTTGGTTGCACAGATTTCATACTTGATAGGTTAAATAAACTGTCTGCCTTGGCAGTAAGACTGTACCCTGGACTCCCAGTGGGGAAGGCATAACAGTGCTGGGCATTTCATGTATGTTCATATACCTCATTCTTTAAGCTCTGAATCCTGAGAAGTGTATCTTAATGTTTTCCAATCACCCCAAAGGATCTGGGTTTAGGGATACCACTTGTTTTTACACTCAAATTAGTTCATACTCCAGATCTGAAGGAGGAATCCATACTTTCTTGCATTGTTCTCTCCAGCTTTAGCCAGCTAACAGCTCTTGGGCCTGACTGTACCTGGTTATCACATTCCCAGAGGATAAACAGAATTTCCTAACTACTGCTCAGCAGGGCTACAGAACTGTGTCCCAGGGACAAAGTGCTCAGAGGCTGCCCTGGTTTAATGAGTTCATTCGGCCAGTTCTACACTACCATCCTTAAGCTCTCTCAACTGGTTTAACTCTCCCCTGGGAATCTCTTGAAAAATATTCTTTTTCCACTGTCTTATTTAAAACTCACATGAGTTCTCTGATCCCGTTCACAGTGTTCTGTTGGTACAGTTATGACAGTGGAGCGAGACTACAAGTGAGAGGCCACTGACAGATGAAGATGGGAGAGAAGGGAACTTATTAAACTCATTGCAATGGGTTGAACCCTGGAGCTAGACAAAACCTAACATGAATTGTTAATCCATTGTGTAGCAATTGATCACTCTCTTCCATGAAGCAGAGCAGCTGTCAAATGCTACATATGTTGGCTTTACATTTCACTGAAATGTACAACTTGCTAATCATACTTTACTGAACCACACAGCTGAGATGAACACAGTAGCAGAATAGTAGCCTTTTTGTCATGAGAAATGGCTTCAGAGGATACCAGACTCCAAGCCTGTCCTTGAAGGTTATTGTCTTTAACAACCATCTTTGGCTTGGAATACCTTTTATTTATGCAGCACAGCTGGATGGACTAACTGCACTTTCCCAAGTGTTGAATTACGGTTTTCAGTGTCTCAGGCCCTTGGGAATTCTGTGAGAATTTGGTCAGTGAAAGGAAAGAGAAGAAATCCTTAAGTGTGAATAAATTTATGAGGGGTAATTAGAAAGGCAGCTACTTGCAATGCTCAAAAGCAGGTGCCCTCCTTGGAGGGCTTGCTTCTTTCCCTTAGAAACACAGTAAGTATATACTCCTGCATCTTGGTATTACAATGATACGTATTAGCTTCAGATATACTCTTGGCTCCACTGGGCTAGATTCTGTCCTTTTCCATGGCAAGAGGCAACTCCATTCTCAAAACGCACACAGGTAAAATACTTGCATTGATACCCTGAGTTTACAAAGATGAAGGCCTTCAGCTCTGCAAACACAAGTGCTTAAACTTCAGGAAATCCCTTGAGCTGAGAACATTTACAGAATGGGAGTATATGAGGGGGGGAAACTATTAGATATGCTCATTTTGTTCTTATTCTTCCTCGTACTTACAGCCACTGCTGAAGACAGAAGATTGGACTATATGAGTCCCCGGCATGAAGCAACCTTATCCTCTTTGGTTCCTGTTCACCACAGATACCACCACCTTGGTGCCAATGGAGTAAGTGTCCAAATGCTGGCAGGACCAAGTTACCCAAAGATGTGAAGGAAAGCTTGGGCCGAGTGATCAATTCACAGTGATTATTACCCAGTACCACAGCAGCTGAACCATCCTTCTCACCTGCTGTCTAAAGACACAGATGATTCCACTTCTCCATCTGGTTGTAGCTATGATAACTACCCTGTTATAATGTCCATGCCCACAACTGAGTATTATGCCCTACTGATATACAGTAATATGGGACACACCTGCTCCAGAGGATTTTAAAAGCAATATCCCTGAGACAAGACTGGTTAGCACCTGCTTGAAATAAAAGGATTTCTCTGCAGAACAGGGAGATGCTTCCAGGTCCTTGGGAAGAGCATCCAGTTTTAGCTTTCTCTGTATGTGTTTTATCTGGGAAATGATGAATCTCTGCCATGTTACATGTTTTGTTAAGAAAATAAATAAAAAGAATATGCACCAGGAGAAACAAAGCCACTCCTGCCAAAGGATGTTTATGCCTACAGAAAGCATCATCCCACATCTTAGGGAAAACATGATTAATGGTACTGCGCTGATCTTAATCAGATTTATTGAGACAAATGTTAAAAATCCAGAGGGAGCCGGGGGGGGACATTAAAAAAAAAAAAAAAGCAAATAAAAATGCCCAGAGGGAGTGAGCTAATGGCTATCTTCCTATTACCTCATGAGATCATTAGGTCGGCATGATCTCGCCGCAGCGCTGCGGTCAGCACCAGAGCCACCTTCCTCTGCCGGAGGCCGGGGCCCCGCTCCCCTTTCCTCCCCTCAGCAC
>VXAL01018174.1:242626-270646 GCA_013399475.1 Chauna torquata | reverse complement strand
CCAAAAGCAAAACCAAAACAACAAAAAAAAACCCACTACCTTTACAGCTATGTAAAAGACCTGTAATTAGCGATTCGATTCGGTGTTAAAATAAAACCCAGTGCTTTATTAGGTGATGAATCCACATGAAAGATTTGTCACTCGTGCCGGTTTAACCAGTTCTCTGGCAACCCGGTCTGCCCACGGTTTTGCCCTAGCATGTGGTGGCTGTGACTTTCTATCAAACAGGCCCACTGTAAGCTGTATTAGTGAATTTGAAACATTTTTACAAAACAAATTTTATTTATTAATGTACCACATATATTTGGTCTGAACAAAATGTTTTAAAGCATTTTTAGGAATGAGCATTTCTATCAGTCATAGAACTGTTTGAAGTTGAATTAAAAGTTAATTCATCAGTTTCAGCATCATGCTCACCATGTATATTGTATTTTGCCTTTCTGTTATTATCAACTTATTTCAGCCTTCTGTGATGTTTTCAGAATTTTCTTATGTGATTATTCAGTTTTAAAGGTACTTAAAATGAAACAAACAAGCATAGTTTTTGAACTAAGACTTTCAGATGCGAAACCAAAAGGATCGTTTTAGCACCAGAATTGTTAACAGTTGTTTGCTTTCCAAGTATAATTTTACTTTAATTAAAGTACTACAAGCTATTCTGCAAAATCCGAAACATTTTTTGTTTATTTATCATGATATGCTTTAAGGTTGGGCAGGAGAGAGTCAAAGCAATGTATGTTAACATTTCTGAATATTCCGGACCTCAGTGATGTAAGTGTATCTTAAGCATTTCAGTTATTTAAGCATATGTTTGTTAGCCAAGTGTACACCAGGTCAGGGTACAGGACAAATATCATCTTTCTGGAGTTAGGTACATACATATTTTTTTGAAGTTCTAGAGAAAATGCTGCATTTCTGTGTACAAAGCACACATAAAAGGAGAGACAGCAGATTCCCCAGCACTCATCACTATAGGTTAACTTTTTCGAAGTATTGTAAAGTTACTGAATGTTGAGTTTTTCAAATGCTTGCTTGCAGAATTAGTTTTCTTTGATTGGCCTGTAGCGGTACCCATGAACTTAGCAAAGCATTGCAAGGTCAGGTCATCCTAGTGATTTGGGGTCTGATCCTACATTTCTTGTGATCCCACAACTCCCAGGGGTTTCAGAGGGAAATCTGGGCTGAAGCACCAGGCCCTAACATTTGAGCAGTGAGAAATACTAGGTTTCCTCATGCATTGTGCACTCAGAAAAAGTCTCCTGCTAATGTAGAAGATGTACAACAAAGATGTATAGGTTCTAGTAGGAATATATAGATGCTGATCTGACTTACATGTCTTAAAGTGATGAGCGCTGTGAGGATTCTGAATTCTCATAAATACATGATAGATGAGAATTGTCCTGCTGAGCTGGATTTTGTGGTTTCTAAGGAGTCTCTTCTGTGTGCCGTAGGCATACTGTAGGGGAACTGTTCCCATGCTGGACACTGGCATTTCTGAGTAAGGCTCGCATGGTCAGGCTGTAGTTTCTTGCTTCTGCTGGGATTGAGCAAAAGACACTTTCGTTAGAGTAGGTATTTTAACTAAGGAATTTATACTAGGTAAGGTTTTTTACTTTATGGATTTTTGTATGCTCTGATATTTGTAAGTTTTTTGGAGGAATAAACGCGTTCCTGTTTGGACCTCCAAAACTACATGTCATTTTGGAAAATCTTGGTCTGAGTCATCTTTAATAAGACTCCTGAACATAGTAAGGCAAATTTCTTTTTTAATCTTTCTGAACTCTTAAGTCTTTACACATTATGCAGGGACTAAAAGTGCTCTAACAAACTAGCTGTGCATAATGCAAGGTTTTTAAAAGAAAAAAAAATTGCTATGGAAAAGAGAACTGAAAAGTATCAAAATTATCAGGATCGGTAATCTGTATTGCTCGTGTACTCCAAAATTCTGGTGAAGCCACCAAAAGTTTTCCGAAAGCAAAGCATATCAAATCACAACAGAGACTGAACTGAATAAACTGAAGCTTTTTACAGTTCCAAAACCAACATGTATCCACAGCACCTGTGAAGGAAAGACATGAACAAAGCACTCCATCTTAGGATACCTTTTAACACTCTGTATACAAAGTGCTAAAGAATGGAAATCCTGTATTCTTTCTGTACGCTAGAAAACTCTCATCCATGTCTGCAGTGGAGACTGGCATGGGGTGGGACTCATGGTCTGTGACGTCTGGTGATGGTAGCCTTTCCCTTTGTAACTCGTCAGTAAACTCTTTGTAAACTCTTGCAGTTTTATCGGCAAGTTTCCATTCATATTATTTACAGGTTTAAACTGATTTAGTTTTATCATTCAGGGGTTTATACGCTTATGTATTTTGGGTTCTCCTCCAAAATTATCCTAAAGGAAAAACTGAACAAGTACTCACAAAGTATTACACCATAAGATAAATCATCTAATGAATGAAAGAAATCTTGAAAAGAAATATCTTTATGCTCTCTTTAAAATTTAAAAACACTTTCCAGCATTGCATTGATTTTTACAAATGAAATGTAATCGAATCATAGGTTTTTAAAATTTAGATTATTTTGATTTAAGGGTACAACTGCATGAACAACCATCATGTTACACAGAATTTAGGAAGGAAAAGCAGAAGGAACAGTATTGTTAGATGTTAAACTCGCGTGTCTTCTGCAATGGTGTATTGGCTTTTACCAGCTTCGGATTCCTGCAGGCTTTCTTGCACCTTACTCTCAAGCACCAGTGTTGGTGATGGGACACTGAACTGAGCCCACCAGCTTCAGCAGATATGTTAAGCACTGTGTTTCTGTCTAACTGAACTGAATTTCTCCTAACCTGTTTACTGTGGGCCTGATTCTTCTCTCTCAGGACCTTTTACCTTGATAAAATAGTTGTGAAATCCTGCCTTCTGCTTTGTGAGAACTTTGCATGTGCTGCGTATTTGTAGCCATGACTATATAAAACAGTGCAGAATCTGGTTCTGCTTTTTAAGCACTGGATGCCTGGAGCGTATTCTTCCTGGGTAGAAGCATTTAGAAATTGCACTGTTGTAAAGCAGTATTTTCCAGTGAAACATATTACAGCTATGCGGCTTATACTTACTCTGACTGTGAAAGGGTGAGGGAAGCCTAAGATAAAACTTTCGAGCAAACTAATGGACTCTAAGGAGGGAGGAGGTCCTTAGTTTCTGCTTGCTAACCTGGGATTTGGTCCCTCTGCTTGTACTCCAGTGCTATCATCACCTTCTGGATGAATTAAAAGACTTGACAGTTTCCCTCAGCATCTTCTGACACAGGAAAATTTTCTGCATGTTGATGAGATGCAGCCTGTTGTAGCACAGACTTTAAAGAGGTCCATTCCACATCTTTCCTCATGACTTGGTTTCCACAAGTACTAGTTGGCACCAGGTCAGAGTGACCTCAATGCGAAGTGCCCAGTTACTCTGCTACCTGAAGTTATTTTCTGAAAATCTCTGCTCTTCTCAAGCAATTTGCCCTGGAAGGAAAATGACAGTAATTGCTTTACAGCTTGAATATGCTCACTAGTATGTACATGGCAAGAATCCGCCTTTCTGCTTTAATCTTGGTGTTTTGATAGATTAATGGAGAAAATAAACTAAAAAGCACAATGAAACAAATAAAACAAACATAACAGTGAGATACGTCTATTGCAAAACTTGCTGAAAAGTTACTCTTAAGGGATTTTTGCCTAAAGCATCAGAATATAGTAGAATAGGATACAGTACATTACATATAACACAAAAGAAAGCAATTGGAGCAAGTATCTCGTAAACATAAATTGGACTTAACAGTAATAAAGACCCATTCTATCAGATGGATGTGGCTTCTGTTTCTTTAACTTTTGAGTACTTTACGTTTTAATGCATTTATCATCGCAATGTGCCAGTGAGATAGGAGAGACCTCTACTGCTTAGAGGAGCTGGAGCAGAAGGACGTGACTTACCCAAGGTAATACAGAAAATTGACAGCATTGCAGGGAAATAAAACCAAGTCTTCCTCTGCAGGCTGACTGTTTGGACCAGTGTCAGTTTTCTCCCTTAGTGTGATGATGGTAATTCTGTCCTGCAATGCTTGTTTTAACCAATATACTTTATTTCCCACTTTTAGTAAAATCTCTTAAGTTTCTTTATGACTACCAGGAGATACTTGAATTACTGAAATTAAGTGATTTTTTCCTTTATATTGGACGCCCCTGGTAAATAAATGCTTATTAATTACTGATTTCAAACCAACTGGCAGTCAGACTGTGTCCTCGAGCGACACGTGACACTGTAACTTTCACTAAAATTAAAGGCAGAAAAGAGCTGGGTGTTTTTAACTCTGCTCCCTCTAGGTTTGCAGTAGCTGCTGGAGCTTGCCACCCTCAGTCAGTCAACAAATTGTTGACTAACAAGTCTCAAAATTTTCCTGTTTTGTTAGTGTTTCTTTGGGGTGGAGAAATCTACTTGGCATCTCCTCTTACGTCCTGACTGTGAGGAGCATTGAGACTCCTTAATTGTTTTAACAGATGGTCTTTGGAGACAGAGAAGTTTCTGTAAGTATCAGAATCATAAACTGATTTCCCCCAGTGTAGCATCTTTTCCTGCTTCCAGTTAACTTTGTGAACCATTTAATAGAATTGGTTTGGGGTGCCCAGTGTACCTTAAAAGAGCGGCTGCAGAATGGCTTTTAAAGCTGTCTTTGTCCTCACTGTAAGGTTGCCAAAGCCAAGCTAGTGCCAGCCGTCCTTTCCAACCCATTCACCAGCCTGGCAGTCCAGGCTCAGCAGGGAATGTCAGCACTGGCTGAGCACTGCACTTGCCTCTGGTGACAGTGGCTGCACTGTCTCTGAGAAAGGAAGAGGCTCCAGAATGTGGTCCCTAATGAGCTTTAAAGTACTGCCAGAAGGTCTCAGAGCAGCACTAGGAAGAGCAGTGGTGGGAGTTTGTAGAAAAGCAATTCACCAAGGGGAAACTGGAATTAATCATGCCTACAGTTAGCAAATTTATTTCTGTAAAGTGCACTTTATAATTCAGGATGAGGTCTTCTGCAATCTCATAGCATATTCTTTGTGTTTATAGAAAACATGAAAGTGATAAGGATTAATGTCATCAGGCAAGTTCTCTACATGAGTGCAGATTTCAGGCTGCATTGTGCTATGATTTTTTACATTCATGAATTCCCCCTGCATTTTGGAAGGCAAATTGTCTGCCTCTGTTGCCCACCGAAGCTGTTCCACAGAAAATCATTCTTGCTTAATTCAGCTCTGCAAACCGATTCCTACTGTATTTTTTCTAAGTAGTCAGTCATAACCCGTAACAGAATTGGGTGTGTAATCTTTTCAAAATGAAAACTAGTTCAGGTGTATAAAGCAGTAGGAGGCTGTTTCACATGTCAGATCCATAGACCCAGATCCTTATACAGTTAGGTACCTAAATATTTTCAGTAACCTGGGCTGTGTTTCTTTGAGGTAAGTCATCATGTTGGAGAATAAGTGGCCTTTGCTTTGTGCTGAAAAGCTCGTGAAAATTTCCAATGAGAGGCTGCCTTTTTCTGAAGTTACAGCACATAGTTCTGTTGAGGTATTTTGTATGTCTGCTGATGATTTTATCTCATCCACATGAATCTTGGACAGCTTGGTGTTGTTTGCTAAAGTCCCTGCCACTAGAATCTTGTGACTATGTGAATATCTTGGATTTCAACTTGAAAAAGTATTTCCTTGTACAAATGCAAAAAGACTAAAAACCTCATGTGTTTTTAAAAAAGGAAGAAAAATCTACCACTAGTTATTTTTTCATTCCAACAATGTTTAGCCAATCTTGAGACTTTGGGCTGGTTGGAGCTGGCAGTAATGTAAGAAGTAGACTGGTTCAGGTAGGAATTTTTAGCTACTCAGTGCATACTGCTGGAATAAATGGTGCATTTTGGCCAATGGTAAAATTTTGCATTAAGGCTGCAACAATGAATGCAGTGAACTGCCCTATTGCAGCATGTGACCCTAATTTCACCTTGTTTGAGGAACTTATTTCTGAAATATTTTGAAAATCAAAGAAAATAACTTTAGTGCCTTTATGGCTGAAATTTATCATTTTTTTTTCCAGCCTCTTTGTGGCTGTACAGAGGATTGTATTCTTTTGGTGTTACCTATGAAGGATAAGAAGAATGCCATCTTACTTCAGCTGCTTAAAAAAATAGGTGTCTTGTCTAATCAAGTTGTCTAAATACTTTGTCTAATCCATAGTCGATACAGAGAGACACCTCCAGAGGATGACACAACTCATCTTCTTAGACATCTATTTTAAGGTGATGAGTCATTATATAGAGCTGTTTATCTCTTCCCATTGTCTATACAGGAGGCCTAGACAAGGAGCTTAGACAGCACACCAAACTTTTCACAGGGAAGTGACAGTAATGCCCTTAAAGGTATTTAAATGAGAGTGAGGAAAGGAGATTTTTTACAAGAACTGGTAAGCAGAAAGTGCTGGGGACGTGCTAGTGCATGGGTGTCTTGAAGGAGAAGGACGAAGCAGGAAACAAAGCCAGTAAATCCACAGCTTTCCAGATCCCCGTCCTTCTCAATAACAAAACCATGTACAAGCCATGGAGAAGGTGGAAACAGCGTTTATTGCAGACACTGGGAGATCCATGTAGTGTTTGGCAAATGGTGTGGGGTTTGGATGTTGCTTTGGATTGTCCCAGTGATGAAATCTACACCATGCATTGTCACCAGCCTGAGGCACCCTTGTGTCCTCAGGCAGAGAAAACAAGCCATTCATACATATACAGCAAATCATGTCCTCATAATAAGGCGTGCAAATGATGCCTCTGAAAACTGACAGTGATTCATGTGATCTCAGCTAATCCTCAGTGTGACTCTGTCATCCACTGCATTGCTGTAGATGTAAGGAAAAGATAATCATGCTCTTAGCACATTTCAAGCCCTTTTTGGTGACATAGCTTTTCTGGAGTGACTACTCTGCTAATTTTTGAAAGCCCCATTGAGACCCATTAAAAAAATGCAAGCCTGCTTCTCACATCAGCTATTTGTGCAGGATTTCAAAATACATTTTTGGAACTACAAAAACATTTCTGTGAGCATTTGCTGGAGTTTTAAGACTGATCTGCGTATGTTACTCTGGTCTGCCCTTTTGACTTGACTTTCTTTGAGCATTCATGCCGTCGTGTTTCACAGGAATGAATGCAAAGCAAACAGACAGTGACATTAGGAGCGCAGGAAAGCCAGCTCTGAGGGCTGCTGTACCACAAGTTCTTGCAGTAAGTTTTGCCACCTCTGTGTGGTGGTGACTGCCTTCGGTGGGAGAAGGCAGCAGCTCTTGCTTCCTTCTCATGGCCAGGGGCTCCCCTTCAGCTGGCTGAAATGCTTGGGAGTGCACAACTGCTGCTGAAGCACCACACTAAACACAGTAACTGCAGGAGTCTGAGCCATGGTTCATTACGAGGCCCGTGGCTTGTGGTTCAGGAGCAGAAACGGTGCCATGTGGCTCGGCTGGACCTCCAGCCTGGCGCAGCTGCTGCTGGACTGTTTGCACGGAGCTCTTCAGGACATGCAGCTTTTCTGCAGCTTTGCAAAAGCCTGCGTTAATCATTGCCAAGAGTGAATGTATGTGGGAAACTGCAGTTGACTCGTACCCACTTCATGGGCAGAAACCATCTAGGTTTCTCAGATGAAATGAGATAATTTTAATGATTATATTTTTCCTTTTAATGCCACGGCTGGAGCCTGGGCATCACTGGGGAAAGCAGTTCATGAGGGCTTAGCAATGCTTGGAGAGCATAAAGGCTGTGTTCACACAGCTCGGGCTCTGTCTTTGTTCCTGTGCTTGCTGTTGCATGTTAGCTGGCTCTGTGCTGCTCTCTGAGTTATTCTTCAGAGGCGTTTCTGCTCTTGTCACAGGATTATAACACATTTTTATCAGTTAGCTGTAAAAAAAAAAAAAAGCAACAAACAAACAACATGTGCAGTGAAGGAGGCCTGTGTAGGTAATATCAGAAGTTTACCAAAGGTTTGCTTTTCCTCAATAGCCATTTGTCATTTGCCCCTTTCCCCTTTCCTCCTGGCTGATGGCCTTCACTATTTCCCAAGTAATTTCACAACTCTAGGTTTAGGAAAAGCAAACAGTGTATTTAATAATGTACCATTTTAAAATTACATATCCATTTCAACTGGATTGGACTTAAGAACCTTCCTCTCAAAATGGTGGTAGTTAGAAAGAAAACCTCAAAGCCCATTATCAGCACGACTTGTTGTTATGGGAAGGTTTTTGGATTTAGAATATCTTCAGAGTGGGTGGTATGTTTTAAAATGTCAGTGTCTGAACTAATCTCTAACTTTTACCACTGGACGCTCTCAAGTTCCATTTGCATGTTTAGTATCATTTTATTGTCTGTTGGTAAAATGTTTTGAATTCACAAAGCTGAATGTTAATGAGTATTATTACTAACATTTTGCATGCAGCAACAATGTCAAAAGAATTTATCTTGTGTGAAAATATAGAAAGAAATTACTGATTTCATTTTAGGTATTTCATCCTTTTATATTTATGATCCGGTAAATTATCTTTTAAAGCATATAGTACAATTTTTGGAGTGCCAAAAGGCATCTATACCATCTTCTGATGTTTCATTTTCATGCATCTGTGAAGCTAAACCTGTAAAGTCTCACTTTTGTGAAATGCTTAGTTCTACACAGTGTCTGTTTTCATGAAATGGGAATGCTAAGCAGATAAAGAATTAGGTATCTTGGATACGAATTATTAGGATTTAGCCGATGGTTAATGTTTAGTCCACGTGGCTTGAAGCAAAAGCTACTTTTTTGTTACTGTGTACTTTGTTCTGGCCAATAAATATAAAACTAATATTCTGACATTTCAGCAATTTTCAGCCTTATGTGAACAGCAATGTTTGCTTCAGATTGGTCAAGCAACAAATATTGGTAGAGTGGCCATGATATATGTGACCAGAAAATGAAAACTTAGGCAATGCTTTCCGTATATATTAGGGTGAAGCATTAACATTTTTCTCTATTCAGGGCTCCCAAGTATCCCTGTACTGTGCCAGATTCTTTACTGATGTAACTCTGTGTAACTCCTACACTTTGCTTTGAGTGCAGCTGCTTCAGTAGACATGACTTGGAGATACGGTTTGATAAACCTAACGTACAATTCACTCGTGCATCAGTGTAGTTGAAGCACATTAAAGAAGTTTATAAACTAGACATATACATTGGCTATAGGTTTAGGGAGAAATAATGCCATTGGTTATTCCACAGGATCTAGAATAAATCTGTCTTGAGAAATAGTCTCAGGAACCACTTGGTTCAGAGTTATATGAAGATACCATCTGCATCTTAAACAAATGTTCTCCCTTGGAGGGATACATTCCGTGCAGGGAGAAAAAACAGCTAGTAGAGGAAATTAAGCAAAATGACGAAGACAGACAGAAGCGTGATTTCCATCGACTTCAGCAAATCTCTAGTTGGAGATCTCTACTGTTTGCATCATTGTGCTGTGCTAGTGCATTAAATCGTTGTCAGCAACATCTGTGGAAGTATGTGGCTAGTTTGAGGTTTTCTTAAGCAATATGCACATCTTAAGTTTTGACACTGATTCATCTCCTGGCCTTTATGTTTGTAGCTTGTTCGTTGGGAAATCTAGTGAATGGAGAAAACCTATCCTTTCTTATTTCTCTATCTTTATTTGCAGGAGTATGCTATCCATCTGAAGCAATAGCTTATTCAATTCTGATTTGTCCAGATATCTCCTGGCCATATCACAAATCATGATGAGTACCAAATTATCAGAAAAAAGCACGGAACTGGAGAGAATTAAGAAACCATAAAAGGGAAAATCAAGGACAGGCCAACATGACAAAAATCATATGACAGGAATAAGATGCTCAAGCTATGATTAAGGGCAATGGGGCGTTATAGCAGTCAACGAACATTTGATACACGTGGAATGGAAGCAAAGAAACTGAGCATGGTACTTTTTGTATAGTAACTTGTATTTTTATAAGTGAAATTTTAGAAAGAATTTTACCTTACTATAAGGGAAGCTTGATGATAGCATGAGGAATGTAATTGCCGAAAAAATGAGGAAAAGCCCTTCACTTGGTAGTTTCGAAACTGTAGCAGATAAAACACTAGCAGCAGATAAAAAGTATTGTAAAGAACAAGCTCTGATGTTCAGGAGGATGGCTGAGATTATCCGGTAGCTCTTTTCCTTCTCCATCTCTGTACTTCTTCAGTTACAGTCAAATCCTTTCCGACTTATATACCCTTCCAGCTGCATTGAAGCCCCTTGGATACCTAAGATAGACAAAATTTAGCTGCACATTCTTGACTCTTTAAAGGTGTTTATGACACAGTGCTATATTTGATGGTCTCATGTGAAAGAGAAGCTTTAGAATATTAATGCCTGGCATAAATCATTCCATTTTGTAAATGTTTTGCAAGCATGCACCTCAAATGTAGGCAATTAGTTCCTCTTGGAGTATATATTTCATTAGAAACAGCAAAGTGTTGATGAAAAGCTGCAGTACTAAAACACTTATCAATTTAAAGAAATTTTTACGTAAGCTTGTATTATTCAGATAAAAAGACAGGTATGAAATGTTCAGATTCAGGCTTCTACAGCAATATTTCATTGCTTTGGAAGACAGCAGACCTGAACATCAGAAAACTTACTAAGATGCCCTAATATGTACTCGGGAACCTAATTCTGTGTGATCTTTCTTTTTAATTTCAGTTTAAAAAACTTTAAAAATGAAGAACACTGCTTATATACATTTATTTATCTTTCTTCCTGATTATTGATTTCTTATTTTTTTTTTTTTTATCTAGGTATGCAGTTACTCTTTATTTAATCAGGTTATTTATGGAGACTTAGACAAACTATGGTACCGAGCGTAGATCTGTTTATTTTCAGCCTAAACTAAGACAGGAAAGTGACATAGATGTTGTGATCCTGATCATGTTTTACAAGCATACAGTTCTAGCAGGCGTGATATACCTATTTTAAAAAGAAAAAAAAAAGTTCCAGGTTTGATAGTTGACTAATATGAGAGAAATTAAAAAGTAATTAAGATTCATGGAAAACCCCATGAGCTTTATAGAAAAAAATATAAGGAATTGTTTGATAAGGAAAAATTTTCTAAGATTTGGGATGAATTTTTAAACATAAAAGAGACTTCTGATTCATTGGTTCAAAAAATTCTATAGAAATGTTACCAAATATTATCTAATTCTATGGGATAATTTTGCAATTTTTATTGTTTTAAGCAGAGCCTTCTTCAGCAAGTGGTTTATTTAAATTTAGAGCACTTTCCCAGCAAGATTAAGTTCAACATCAGGATAGTAGGATCAGATGCTGTAGTTTGTGCCTGTAGAGCTCAGCTGGATTGTGTCATTGCATTTTACATATTTTATTCATAAAGGTTCCTTAGTTATGGAAGTCCTTATTGGTTTGAGTACTAATAACAGCACTGGAGAACAAGCAGAAGAGTCAGGATTCATTTTTAGAATGTTTTTTTTTTTTCCCCCTGATGTATTATGCCTACTCAAGTTATTTGAAGTAACTTTCTCAGATGTATTATACTAATTATTTTTGACAACGCATTATTTAAACAACATATTCAATCCTAATATTTAGGAAAAAAACATAATTATTGCAATTACAGAAGTAAATTTCACATCTTTAGAATTTCATTCTTATAATAAAATGTATTGTGAGAGTTTTGCATGTTATATTTAAGCGATACATATAAACTAACCTTGTTAAAATTAAAGAACAATTACTTGGTTTATCATTGTTTGCCTTAAAAATATCACCGTCTTGAAAAAAGGAGAAAGAACTTGTGGGGCAGGACTTTACACAGTGACTTTTTGGAGGACTGTTGTTATGAATATCACCTAAGCTCAAGGGATGATCAATTAGATCTATGCTTTCTTTGCAGCTCTTTCCAAACACTTTTTTCTCCGAGCCCCACCATTCTACTCAGCATGCTGCGGTGGGTCCTGTCAGCACCCTGCATCCCCCACTGCTTTTCCAAGTAAGTTTTTATGCTTCATCAGTAATGCTTGAGTTATTCTGTAAACCAAAGCAGCAGGATTTAATGTGTTCTGGAAAACTAATTGGTGATGCAATGGCAGCAGCTAATTCCTTAGTAAAATCACAGCAATCCTATTCAGAAGGTTTCCAAAGATTTATCAAACTTAAGTACACTGAACAATTGTGAGAGATTTCTAATGGCATTGAGACACCCAGACAGAGCTAACCTAGAAAATCTCCTTGTTTTCAGTTTGCTAGAAAAGATTCTTTAAAAATCAGTAACTGTTTTTAAAATCTGCGTCAATAAACGTTTGCAAATAAGAAAAGAGCTGAAAGATCATAAAACGGATGCTGCATTTTAATGTCTCTTAGGGATAAATTATGATTCAGGAAGCTCTAGCATTATTTAAATAAAACAGACATTCTTTTTGTAGCAGTCAAATGCATGCACATGTTTAATTCGTTTTTCTTTTTTTAATTATAATGTAAAAATGTGAAGACATACATTGAAGAGGATTTTGGACAGTATACAGTTTACACTTGGGATTAAGACCTGGAATACAGTTCCATTTAATCCAAATCTAAATTTAACCTTGACTGTGAAGTTTGCATGCCATGGTGTAAAAGTGTATATTCTTGATTTTACATGTTTATGGCTCAGGAACACAAACAGAAGAGGCATTTCGTAGTCCTTCAAAATGGAGAGAAAGTACAAATCCTTTCTCAAATCCAAATGGAAATTAGAGTTCATGCATGCTCTAGCTTATACTTTTTTATCATAGTTGCATTCAAACCCTTCCTGACTATGTGCATGTGTTTTATGAATGTTTCAGAAGGGCAGTTGCTAAGTTGAATGATTCTTGACAAGTGAGGCAGCAAATGCTGGCAGTTTAATGAGCTGCAAGTTTCTGAGCACCTCTTTAGGGGGCTGACACTTTCCCACAGAGCGTTTTACATGGCCCCGGCTCTCCCACAATGGCTGACAGCACCATGACCAATCACCACTTTCACTTTACTCATCCACACGCGACCTCACCACAATTTTTCACTGTGCAGATGAACTTTAGGAACCATTTCACATTGAAAAGGCCTGGGCAAGGGTCAGTTGCCCTTTTGTATGGCCATAAAGCAATACTCTATGTGCCAGTCTTTTCTCCTGTCTCACATTCCAAGAGATTTTCTGGACACCATTTAAAGCACTTGACTGAAAAATAAAGCAGTGAATGAAACTGACTTTTATAGACTCATTCTAGCTCATCTTCCCATATAACCCTGTCTACCTGAAAAGGGATTTAGTGGATGAGCTGAGTGTATACAGGGACTTGCTGAATACATAGGCCCATTATCAACTGTGGGGATTGTTTATTAACCAGGACTGATACACTACTATTTTGGAAGTGACCTATTAATTGTCCATTTAACTAGAATGTATTGAGTTCAAATGAAAAAATGGAAACCATGACTAAAGCTTTTACTTGCTCCTTCAAGGTGGTCTGTGCCATGAAGGCAAATGAAGATTGTTCCACAGATTAAGGGGACATTTATCACTATATATTAGAACACAAAGGAAAGACTGAAAAAAAAAAAAAACCAACACACAAAAATCAAACTGGTAACATAGGAAATAGTTGGTAACGGATTCACATTTGTGTCAGCAGAGCACTAAACCTTTTGATGCATGTTCAGAGTAACAGGTTGCAAACTGACTTATTTCATTTTGATAGCACTATTGTAATGAATGAACAACTGCCTATCCCAACATACTGAAAAATCCTTTAACACACCAACTGAAATGTAATTTTTAAGTGCAGAGTCAGAATGCATTTTGGAATATGGGATATTCTTAAAAACTCATCTAGGCTAGTCAACTAGGGATGAGTATTCATTATCCCAAACAGGAGGTTCAAATTTTTTGACCCAATGATGGATGACCCAGCAGTTGTTTACTGCTGCTTATGAGCGTCCTACTCATGATTAATTTTTTTTCAGTTAGGCTTTTAAAATCTGTCACATATTGTGCCTTGGAGTATGTAGATTCTTCACTATTACATTAGTCTAATGCAGGTGTTAAGCTGTACCCTACACACTGCCTCTGTAGGAATTAACCGGAGCCTCAGTGCTCTGGCAGGAGGTTGTTTCTGTGCTGATTGACTGTTAACAACCAGCCAGGCAAGACAAATTTTAAGGGGTCACATAATCTGGCATCCTGTGTCCCTGGCTGACAACTCCATTGTGGAACTCAGCCTGGGAGTCAAGGACCAGCCCTGTTAAGCTTCTTCCCTCACTGATATCTGTCATGCTGTGGTAAAGATGAGAGAAAGCACCAGCTATTCCACCATCAGACTGTACCTTCCAGTAGACTTGAGAATTGCCGATGATTCATCAGAAGCTACTTAGAGGCTATCTGGAAAAAGGTACCTAAATTCCCTGAACTGCAGCAAGAAGGACAGAAAACATGACTGAGGAAGAGGGGCTAGTGTTTGCCCCCAGCTTCGTGGGCAGGATCAGATCTTGGTGGGGGGGCATGCAGGGGCTATGCACTCCTCAGAGAAATATGAACCCAGCTTGCCCTTTACAGAAACCTCCATCATGACATTTTGACGTTTGTTCTGCAGAGGGTTTGTTTTGGTTTGGAAGGAGTCTGACTGTGTCACTGTGTGATAAATATCAGGACAGTAATCAGTAGGTTATGATTTCCTTATCTGGTCCCAAATATCATTTTGAAAATTGAAATACTTCCGTATAAATTCAAGCTTCTTTATACTGAAACATTTTAAATCAAAATTATTACTTTTTGCCACAGGCTGTTGTGCAAAGATGGGTTCTTAAGGTGTAGAAAAATTCAAGAAAGGCATGTCTACTAGAAACTACTAAATGCATTGGTCCCTAAACAGTAGTGTTTGACAGTGGCGGTGTATTTTGGGGAAAGATCATTGTATACTTGCTCAGCTTCTAATATTCTTCCTTCACCAGTCACAGTCAGAGGCAGGATACAGGGGTAATGTGTGTAATATCAAACCAGTCAAACATGCACCACAAAAGTACCTAGTCAACTTTGTAAGACATACACATATACACTTCAATTTCTCATTGTCATACATACACAGTTGTACAATATCCTCAGTGTATGTGTGTTTGTTTCTCTGTGGGTGTTTAAAGATACGCATACCCATGTGTATTTATGTGTAACATACAGAAGTTGAAATGTGGTGTAGCCCTAAGGTACAGTCTGTGAAAGCTGCATCTGGATTTGATTAGTGTGTTCAAGAGCACTATATCTATTGAACAAATGTATTTAATTCTCCCCCACTGCCTATACAGTTGACTAGAATAGACTTTTTTTGTGAAAGAAATGTACAATGTTTTAGAAAATCTGCTTTAGATGAGAATTTTGCCATTGGCTTTGATATGGAAATGATGAAATCCTTGACAGAAATTGAACAGCAGCACACCTTTTGCGGTTGCTGTAACTCTGAACTGGGGCAGCAGTCTTGACATGTGTATGTGGGGAGGTGCCATCAACAGGACAGCTCACACCTTTAGAGTCCAAATTGCACATGATACAAACCAAAGCCACCTTTGTGTCTGCCCTCTCACAGAAAGATCATACATATCTTTGGCTATATAGCCATGGCATGGGTTTCTGAATCAAAGGGCAGCTCTTTCCTGGACTGCTTTAAGTGTCCTGTGCAATTATCTCCTCTAATGCTTGGTGACAGGCCCTATTCAGCTACGCTCTGGTACTGCTCCCTGGGTGAGCATGTGGGGAGGCTGGGACTGCTGGAGGCATACCAAGCCTCACCAGGGCTGCTCCCATTACACCACATCCTTCTGTGGGAGAGGAAGTATGGGAAAGCTCTAGGGCTTTGGGCTTTACTGGGCTTGGGGAAGGCAAGAGATTCATCTGGATTTGTTTTTTCTGTGCTCTTTGTGAAGCCAATGAAGGGACAATGTGAACACTTCTACTCCACTGCAGTTCTGTCCCCCAAATTCAAGGCTGCTTTCTAGGGTAGGCTCCCCTCTAGGCATAGAGCAAGGGGGTATGATGGGATAAATTGAAAACTGACCTCCAAGGACTTGCTATGGGATGTCAAAGGATTAGAAACCAGGCTGAAAGGAGTAAGTCCAAGTACTCCCCAAAGCCCATAATAAATTGCTGTTGTTTCCAGAATAAGTGAGTGAATGGTGGGGGATTTTCTGAGAAATCGTTCATTCTGGAAGCCTTTTGTTAGTAAACAAAACTAAAGAAAGCCTATTTAGTTTCTTAGAATCAGTATTACAGACCACTTTTTATCTGGTTCTGCATCTCATACAAGGAGAAAATAAACTCCTAGGAAAACTTACTGCAGGTTACTCAGTGATGATAATGTGCAAAGGAAAGTGGAGAAGTTTCTCCCTGACTGTATTTGAATTTTACAGTAGCATGGGGCCTGTATTAATGTTCCTCTATGAACTCATCTGATTTACTTTTTACCATGTCAAGGGGAGACTTTTGACCACCAACACCTCTAGATCCAAGTGAGTATTTAGCCCTTAATGAACATGACTGAAGCATTACGACACACTTATAACACCAACAAATCAAAAGTGGGACAGCAGTCTGCTACCATTATAATGAACAGCACTTAATATTTCTTTAACATGTGTTAGATATTATGTGAAACTCTCATCTGTTTCCACTAGGAGAGGAAAGTGTCCTGCCTCTTCTGACCCAGGAGTCTAACTCCAAAGCCCGGAGAGGTATATTAAGAAGAGCTGTCTTTTCTGAAGACCAGAGGAAAGCTTTGGAGAAAATGTTTCAGAAGCAAAAGTATATCAGTAAAACAGACAGGAAGAAACTGTCCATTAACCTGGGTCTAAAGGAGTCTCAGGTAAGGAATGATAGAATATCTGTGACATTCTGTCTTTTTGAAGAAAAATCTTTAAAATGGCTTTGAAGGAGGAAAATTGAACAGCATAGGGCCAGCCCTGAGCTCCTTCCCTGAGCAAAGACCTCAGTAAATCAATGGCAGTTTTAAAGAAAGAATGCTTGACCAAGTTCCTAGTTTATTTCCTGAAGATGTACAATCAAAGTTGATCACTCTTTTCACACAAAGTGAGAGAAACATGACCTCAGCATTTCATTTCCAACACCCATTTTGCTGTCTGACACAGTCCTGTCAGGGGCTTTGATGTAAGGAACTGTGCTCCATCTCACTGCCAGGAAGGCAGGCAGAAAAAAAACACAGCATAGAGCCCTCCTGCATTCCTGTGAGCACCCTTTGCACCCACAGATGAACAGCTGGTGACAGTGCAGAATGGTGACTTGCTCAGAAACCATTCTGTCCCAAGAGACAGAGAAACTGTAGAAGGAAAATTTTGCAAAGTGTCCTTCTAAAAGTTTCCCGTTTTACTTACCAATTCACATTTCATGTTTTTTTTTTCACATGACTCCGAGTTGGCCTACTGTAGGACTTTAGAGTTTAGCTGAGGGTTTAATACCTCCAGTGAGTTGTTCTAACTAAACAAATATGTTAATGGCAGTGCCTAGAGGTGGTAGCCCAATCTAGACTCTCAGGGGCCTGACCTAGCTGCAGATACAAAAAAAGAAAAAGTGTCTGGCTTGAAGAGCACAAAACCTGAAAGAAACTGGGAAAAAAAAAATGTGAGGAACAATTTAATCTAACTTTGCAGTTGGACTTTGCATGGAAGGTTAGATCTTGTGGTTCCTTACAACCTGAATGACTGGCTCCATCTCAATCATACCAACTGTAAACAAAAAAGAAGCAGAGCATGAACAAAGCTATAATCACTGCAGGATAAACTATTTCTTTTCAATGAAAATGTTGAATTGCAATCACCAGTGAGCTGCCTAAAAATTTCCTAGTATATAGTCAAATTCCTAATATTACATTTATGTTTGTTTAGCTTTTCTTCTGTGTTCTTGATATTCAAGAGAGCACTGGGGAATAAAAAATAATGGAGTGAGACACAGATAACAGCTACCACTCCAGGAAAATAATTTTGTGATAATGATAGACCATATGATACCCGTATCTTTTGTTTTTCTCATAAATGGAAGAGTAGTTCCCATGAAGGTTAGTTCTTTGATTTTCTGACTGGTTGTGCTGGAGTAACAGTACCTGCCAGCTAAGGCGATGATTCTCAGAGCTTTGAAAGTATATCCCCTTTGCTTTCATATCAGGTATCTGAATGCTAGAACTTCATGCAAATATTTAAGAGAAAAAAGAATATAACCTGAATGATCTGATTGATTCCACCCCTACATGCACTCATTTCTTCTCTTAATGTAACAGTTCCCAGATATGTACTTCCCTGAGCTTTTCCCAGCATTTCATGAACGCCATTGAATGCCCAAGCTTTGTAACTCAAAGTTTTTGAAAAATGGATTTTATCTCAAAAGCACATGGTTCTAGGTAACTCACAGAAAACTGTAGTTAGACAGACAAAATGTCTTTAAATCCTAACTTCTATGTCAAATAACACACATTTTGAAGCTATATGCTTCAAAACAAGCTGTGCTTGTGAATGGGACAGTCTTAGCTCTTAGAGCCTCTTTTAAAAAGGAAGTTTCACATTGCCAGTATTATCACTTAGTTTTGTTAACGACAATGCTAATTTACTCTGAGAATCCTTACGTGTCTAGAAAGGTGGTGCTATAGGATATTGCACTGTCCCTAGCACTGGGCTGTCATCTTTCTGGTCGAAGCCAAATAGTCACCTGCTTGCGGTAGGGAAAGTCAAGGAGAGAAATTGGCCCAGCTGTAATAAATAGGAACGGGAAAATCCTCAGGTAATGTCAATCAGTCAACTTGACTGGATCTGCTATAATATCAAATAAGGAAGGAATATGAAACTAAGGGGATGGAAAGAAAAAAAACCTGTAAAGGTAACATCGTTTAAAGAAAAGAATACTAATAAACTCTCATTAACTTGCAAACAGGTGAAAATTTGGTTTCAGAATCGAAGGATGAAGTGGCGAAACTCCAAAGAAAAAGAAGTGCTTTCAAACAGGTGCCTCCAAGAAGGTCTTCAGGAGAACTACCTCTCGCAGTCTACCATGAATTTTACCTCCCCATGCCCCTCTGCGTGGGAAGTGTCTCAGGAGCAGGCAAGTCCAAGGTGGAGGGAGAAGTCTCCAGGAAATTCTGAAAGACTGGCTAGTACACAACCACCTCCAAGAGCAAATTCATCACAGAGCCCACTGTATTTGTATCCTGACCAAGACACTGCAAATCAGGCAGTTACATCATCAGCCTAAGAAAATAGGGGCAGTTTGTAAATTGTGTGGAGATCACAGGCTTCAGATAAGAGATCTTCTAAGACTAACAATATTTGGACACTGTAAAGCTAACTAGTTTATGCCTCATAAATTTTCTAAAGTCTAACACCATTAAAATGACAAACAACTAATGATTTAAGAAATATTTTTCAATACTCAGACTTTTGTTGTGTCTTTTCCAGTCTTGTACTGACCTTACAAGTGAAATGGGAACTGATGATAAGTAAAATGAAGTGAAGAGCATGAAGCTGAAGTTTTGCTAGGATTTATACATCTGCACTCTATACAGATACTCATTAACACACACTGATAGAGAATTACTTCTCTCTCTCATTACATTCAGACCAAGCAATTTCTTTTGTGCATGAGATAAGAATAACCCTGTTTCCCTGAAGATCATAAGTTGCTTTGGGTTCTTTCTGAAATTGATTAAATGACACAATAGGTTCAATGTTAGACAAATGTAAGCATTTTTAGTATGTTTCCTCCATCTGTCCTCACCTGTATCAGTATCCAGCTAGTTGTAAATAGCACTGTCACGTATCGGCTGATAACTATAGTAAAGTATGCAATACTAAAAGACAACCAACCAACCCTATAACATGGACTGTGTTTAAAGCGCTTCAATTTGAACACAAACTGGGAAATGCAATCCACTAACTCCTTTCTTTTCTCCTGTGGATGAAACTTACAGCATTCTCAACTCAATTTCAGTGGCTTTTGTCAGATTGTTGGTGCAATCTCTTGCAATCTGTTCTGTATTTCAAAATTTTGATGGCAATATGCAGAATTATAGCCCAAATGGACTAAGTGACAGAGCTATAATTGGAAAAACTGCCACTAGAGCCTCTCTCAGAGGAGTACTTAAGGAGATGGCACGCTGTACTTGTCTTATTCCTGACTTACTCCTCTTTAAACCAGTGCCAATAAGTACACAGTAGTATTCATCTGTATCAAAGACAGGACAGTATTCTGTGTAATACAAGTAGCCTGAAATAATATTATTAAAACTGTTTTACTTAAAATGATTTGCTTGCTTCATACACTTTAAGGAAATCACTCTGTGAATTTAAGGATCAATTATTGTTCATTTGCAAGGCTTTATACCTCAAAATGGGAGCAGAGAGGGTTTTCTTTGTTTGTTTATTTCTCTATCATAAATTTATGAAGGCATTTGCTGAGAATAAAAACTAAATGTTTTTTATGCTATGGGCAAAACTTTCTGGAGAACATTTTGGCTTTATAAGGACTGTTTCATTTCTGCCAGACTGATACATTTGTAGCCAAAAGAGGTGATTATGATAATCTAGTCCAACTTTCCTCATGCGTGCCTTCGATGTCTCTAATGATTCTTGCCCTTGAGCTCCAAAGGTTTTAGAACTGCATTGTGTATCTTCCAGGAAAACATACAACTGCTATTTAATGTTTTACCTCTGGAGGGTAATCTGCCAGTCCCCTTTTTACGTTGTGTTTTCTGGGAGGTTTAGATACATTTGCAGCTAAAGAACTTGAGATTGCAGTGACAAAGCTTGTACATAAACCCTATGCACGATGAGGTGAGTTTTGTATCCCACTTTGGGCATGGCATGCCTTCTAAGTGCTCAGCTGTGCAGTCCTAGGCTTGCACTATGTGTCATTTTTTGCCTGTGCTTTCCTATGCTGGTTTTAAAGAAAAAACGAAATTCCAGAAAAAACTAAGAAATCACCTCATCCTCTGGATACAAACCCTCATTAATGTAAGCTGCCTAGATACCTACCCTCAGAGGGCACTTGAACACCTTTAGTATGCCATGTGTTACATACTACTCAGTAGTGTGAGAAGTTCATTCCTATCCTGCAACAGAAATCCTAGAACTCCCTCATACTCTGCCCGAAACCTTTAGGGATGGACGGACTGATTGCCTACACATGGGAATGAATTTGCCTTCTAACTTTCCTGTGGAAATCATCGTCCTGCCCTGTTTGACTAGCTCCTACCTGAAAGACTAGCAAGTGTTAGAGGGCCGGAGTCTTACGAAATGGCATTGGCTAGTGTCTGCCTAGAAGGACAGGCGTGCAGGTATTTCCAAGTGATCATCAAATGATTGAGTGGAGGTACACGTGCTTCCCATTGTGGAGGAAATTGGTGTGTGGCAGGGGCAATTTAGGGTTTTCCCATCTCACCTTTCAGGGGAAGGGAGTCTTCACAGCTGCTTGTGTTCTCTTCCCACGAGTCAATGGAGTGTCAGTGTTAGAAGCGACACTGACTTACGGACAGGGGAGGTGGGATTCAGAGCGCTCCCTGTGAAATTCTTTCAGCTGATGATGTTGCAAGCACTGGCTGGGAGCTGCTGTCAAAGCTCCGAGCTGATGTGCTAAGCAGATCGCATGTGAAGAACATCTCACTGAGGCAAGATCAAGCAAGGCTCATGCAGAATTTGTTTCACAGCTGTAATGTCATACGTGTTTTAAATTGAGCAAGTGCTGGTTTCACCATAGCCTACTAAAACTTACACCACTTCACGGCCCTCCAAATCTCTGACACCTCCTCCTAGAATTCTTATTCCACAGCTAGAATAAAGTTTCTATACACCAGATAAGATATTCTTTACTTGAAAATGCTTATCGGGCTTTCTGCAAAACCCTAGAAATATACCTGTGAATTCTGAATTAGACATAAAGGAGCCTGGTTCAATTAATGAAAGTGGATTGAGCCTGCATACAACCTTGACTCCTCTCTTTTTAAGTTATTTACAGGAGAACATTCCCTTCGGTCCATCCTGTGAAATCCTGGTAAGTGAGAAATAGCACTCACTATGAAGACAGAAAATAGGAGAGACTTACAAGTGCCAGTTTTTCGTGCGAAGGATCAAGCAGTATGTATTCGTTTTCTTCAGATGCTGTATGAACACTAGTTCTAAAAGAACACAGAGAACACCAGCGCTACGCAAAATCCCCTGCAGGTGTCTGAAGTGCTTCAGGACGGGCACGTCACAGGGGTGTAAGGCACAGAAGGCATCTGGCTTGGGATCATGGAGTGACCTAACAGATACCGAAGGCATGTCACAGTTAAAACCAGGAACATGTCGCTTTGCCTTCAAAGACATGACCCGGTGGGCGACCTTGCAGCATGGTTACGGGATATCTGAGGTATTTCCTAGGTATGGCATTTGAGACTATGGTTCAAGCCTGTAGAATATTGTGAAGCTCTTCAGAGGCCCTGAACAACACAGATACTTGTGCTTGCTGGGCGCCACGCTGTTTGGTTGGGCAACTTATCAGTGCTAATGTAATACAGAATACAACAGGGAAAGGGAGAAAGGGCTGAGACTCAGTACTCCCTTTGTGAGCAGAGCTGCAGACTCAGGTGCCCTTAGGCCGTGCTGCTGATGTAGGGATCTTGCAGCACAATGGAGCAGCCTGAGGAAGGGGAGAGGCTTTTCTCACCCCACCTATTGGAGATTGTCCAGATGGGTCGGAATGTGGATCTTGAAAATCTGTTCTTGGGATCAGTCACTCAAAGGAACTTCTCTGGTACCTCACAAGGAGGTGCCAATTTCCACTTCTGGCTCTTGGTCTTGTTCTATGAAAGGAATCATAAATGAGTGGCAGATTATGTCAGTCTACCTCAGGCAGAGCCACAATCATGTTTTCTTGTATTTAAACAACTGTCAGATTTTGAAACAGAGGCAAGCAAGCTCCTCCGTGGGCTTCACGTAGCACCGCTAAAAGCTGGATTTGCTGACCACACCCGTGTCAGCACTTATGCTTCGGTTGTACGCGTTTCTAGTATAAAATAATTGTTGAAAAGTTCTCTTGTTTTTATTGATTCTCTGCCAAACAGGAATTGTGACGATCTGCTCAGGAAAACAGGACTGCTTTAAGGCACAAAACTGCGTTACTGACTTCAGTGTCGAACAACAATACAGTGGTCAAATGTTGCTCCTTAGCTGCACTAATACATCACCTTTGTGTTATCCACTGTGATTTACTAGTACTGGGTTTTAAATACCAGTTGCCATCACCACAGCTGCACAGCTCCTCTGATGAATATATGTCCCGCAGTCAGAAGACTGACATAAATTAAGTGCATTCCCTTGCTTCAGCACCCTCTACCAACAATACCATTACCCACCTTCACAGACTAGAAAGGCAGACAAACCGCTTGAAAGCAAGTTAGCTGTAAATTCAGTGCCCAAAGGAAGGCCTGGAGAGAAATTAGGGCCCAATTCACTTTAGACTTCATTTTGAACCATGAGGAGACCAAAAGGCCCCTGCAGAGAGAGGTTCAAAGTGCAAGTGGACCAGGTTCACACTCTAAGTGGCATATCAGATTCAATGTATCTTTCAAATACACTGTGAAAGGCCTTTGGCACATTATGAAAGCATCCAAAATGAATTTTCAGTCATTGAGAGTGCCTATTGTATCCTCCATCATCCGGAAAACATGGGAAAGTTAGGGCTAGGAAATTCTCTAATGTACAAAAGCAACTCCTAATAACTGAAAAAAATGAACGGCACTATGCAAAAATATCAATATCCTGGGGCTATCCCGCACTATTTCATGTAATAAAGGCTAAGGAAGAATGGGAATATTTTAAATTCTTAAATTTTTATTTAGCTGACAAGGAAGGTTAATCAAAACGTACTGTTCCACTAACGGAAATTACACTGCGACTTGTTTATAATATACATTGTTACATACCGAAGCATATGAGCTGGGCACTTAACTGGAAGCAAACACCGATTTTCCGTTTTCCTATTAATTTGCGAAGTTGTGTCTCCTAATTAGTATTCTCAGATGCAAATGATGATGCAATCCTGAACTTCAAAGCATTTGATTTCAGTGCACGTTTTTACATTTACAAATATTCCTAACTAGTTTCACTGCTGTCTTGAAATCATGCAGAAGATGAAGTATTCCCAGGTGTAAAAAGCAACCGTTGTTGGGCTTCTATTTGAGGCATCAGCGGCCAGAGAGAAAAACATGCCCTTTTAGCCAGCAGTTCCATTGTTTTCATTGTCAATGAAAAGAGGAAGCACTACATTGTTGGCAGTGCAGGAAGGCTGTTGTTTTACCAACAGGCCTCTCTTCAGCCAAAGGCCAGTCTTGAAAGGTAACACTAACTTGTGAGAGCAAGTTCATATGAATGACTACGGACAATACTTGGGTGCATGCTGCTCCTTCTGTGACACCCTCTTGATCGTTGTCTCCATTTCCGTACTTCTCTACAGCAAGAATCTCCAGAGTTTTGCTCTCTGCAGTACATTGGAATTATTTTTAGGATCTGCTCTGTTTGTGGAATGTTTTCCACCTGGCAGCAACCTGCAACCACCGGCACATCTCCTAACTGCGGAAGCACCTGGTAGCAATTGGAGTCAATTTTCCTGATCCTTGCCAAGTCACCTTGCAACTCCCACTGGAAACCCAGAAGCCCCCTCTTTTGAGAGGCTGCGGTGCAGGCGGCCCTGGGGCCCGCACCCGGCACCGCTGCGGCCCCCTCCAGGGGGCACGTCCATCCCAAATCCAGAGAGAACACTCCTTGGAGACACCAGGGCATGGCCGTGCTCTCCGGGGGAAGCAAGGCGAGGTGCGGGGCACCAAACTGCCGCCCCCGGCCTCACCCTGCCCTTCCCGTTCCCTTCTCCCCGCCACCTCCCAGGCTCCCTGGGGCCCAGGCCGGGGGCCTGCTGCGGGTCCAGCGGGGGCCCGGCAGGAGGGCGAGCGGCGCTCGGGGCAGCCGGGGAGCGGGACAGGATGCCGGGGTACCGTGGCCTGCAGGCCGGCAGCGGCTGGGAGGGCGGGGAAGGGAGGCCTCGGCCTGCGGTGCCTGCAGGGGTGGTACCATCGGAACTGCAGCTAGCAATTCTTCGGGGTGGGAGCCACCCAACCCATTGCACGTCTGGCTTACCTGGCATGGCAGGGGCCAGATACGAGTTGTGAACACTCACAGCTTCCAGCTGAGAAAGCGCATCGGCAGCTGAGTATCAGCAGTGACCGAGATGCACCTGAAAAGGTTGTTCCTCTGTTCCGCACAAATGTTTCTTTGAAACATTTTCCTGTTCTTTGAGTTTCTCGAGACCAAATCCAGCATCAATACGAAACAATCGTCAGCATTTTGCTCTCCATTCCTGGCAGCCTGAGCTCCAGCTACTGTCAGCAACCGTCAGGATCAGAGGAGGCCAGAAAAGAGCATTCAGGGGTAAAGTAGTCAAGAATGTTAAAGATAAATCCATGTTGATTATAAACGCCTATTCAAATGGCTCATTTCGGATCTGAATGCAGAGAGGTTTTGTTCTATAAACAGCAGCCAGCACCACCCCATTGGTAGGAAATGCGACCTGAAAGAGAAAATCTCTTTCAGAGTTTTACTTGCTGTGGAGTCTATCATCATTACTGTAAAACGCAAGCCCTGGGTCAGGGCACACTCTGGGAAACAGATGCACTGCTTCATCTGCCATACGTGACCCTCACGCTGAAATGGCATTTAGACCAGAATTGAGCATTGCCTTCCATACAGAAACTTGGAGTATTTAAATATGTTTGTACCGAGGCTTAACAAACTGACTTTCCCTGGCAACTGTATGTCTAAACTGTGTCAAAGACATGGCTTCATCTGCTGCCACAAAAAGCACTCCTTTTTACCTGGTGTGTTTACCCATGTGCACACATGATGCTCTAGTCCAGCTGCATAAGTTAACAGTCTCAAGCAGCTGTCAAAGAATTTCCAAACCACTTTCCTAGTAAAGTTACTGCAAATAAGTTGCATTTTTCCATCTTTGTAAACAACGTGCTGGAAACTCCTTGCCAGGAGATTACAACTCAACAACTGTTTTCTGGCATAATCCTACACTTAAGAACTTTTAAGTAGCTTTGTACTTTATTGGAGTCTCTCCTGAAGCAGTGAATAAAGTCAGAGTCGCTCATCATGTTTGCTTCATTACTAGCAGGTAAGCCAGCAGCTTCAGATGATGCCATTCCGTGTAATGAATTGCTGATGATGCCCATTGCCTGCATCTGTATTGGAAACAGGAAAGGAAGTACAAGAAGTGGCTACATATCGACAAATGTTTAAAATACTAGTGCACATGTCAAGCAAAGGATCACTATGTTGGGCTGTTCTACTCCAGCCCTTTCCGGTACATTCTGTGTGGAATGTCTACTGCATGGTACGTCTGTGGTACATCAGAGGTCAAAACGGACATACCCCACCAAACTTCAGAGCCTTCCTTTTTAGTAATTCCCCCAAAGTTGTTTTAGAAAAAATACAATTAGGCAAATATACCAGAAGCGTGTAGCTAGTTCAGAATTTGACGGCTTGCTTAGTCGCCCGAATCAGGGCTGCATTGTAGAGTGGGGTACAATTCCTCCTATTAAACAGCCCACGGTGATGGACTGTTTATCATTTTAGAACTTGCACTCCCTATGTGAAGCTGTAAGTAGCTCTACTCTTGGTACTTGTTTCTGTCGTTCACACCTTGCCTATCAGTAAAATGCTGATCTACACATATGAACATATACAATGCCATCTATGTACCTGTCACCGCGTCAACTAAGTCACGCCCTTTTGCTGAAAAAGTGCTGGACCTATATAACAAAGTCCACTCTGTTTTGTTAGCATGGCATTTTGCGATCCCTCAAGGAACATCAGGCAATGAAGAGGGCTTTTATTTTACTAAAGAACTTCTCAAACAGGTCGGTGGTATTACGCAATTTGGATGTGAGCTGCCGAGCTTAAGGCTATTGCTGAATCAGAGCTTCTGTTCACATTAAGGCTATAGCCCAAGCGGGAGCAGACAGTAGCCCCAGAAGTCACTTGGGCCACATGCCTGGTAGAAAGAGAAGTTGCACTGGAGATCTTACCTTTTCTGTTACTTTCTCGACCCCGGTCTCCAGCTCACGTACCATCTTGCTGATTTGCTGAGCTTTGCTAAGGCTGTCATCAGGTAACTCTCGATGGTGCTCAATATGCTGGTTGAAGTGGGAAAGTGGTTCTTTCCAGGCTTGCAAAAGTTTCAGTATCAAGTACGTTAGTTCTTCTCTCTTACCAGTTAAAACAGTAAAGAATTTCTCTCAGTTTGCAGCAGCTCTTATGAACACAGACAGCGGCATAGCGAAATCTCTGCAGGGTTAAGAGTTGTGTGTGCAACTCTGCCGTTTTGAAACAACCGGAACTTCAGGGGCTACTCTGTCTCTGGTTATTTGCATAGATACAAGAAGCACAGACATTTCCGTTTGTCTTCCTTTTGGCTTTTTGGGACTCCGGGGCTCTGGGGCTGGGCACTGGCAAAGCGGTGGCACTCCTGTCCGAGTTACCTGGGACTGAGAACATTTCGGGAACTCCTGGATGTCTCAAGAGCCCAAGAGGCCTCACCTAGACATTTCGGGTTGCTGCTACGGAGGTGCGGGTATGCCAGTTGCCGGCCTCTGCAGCCCAAACTGCCGAGCAAGCAGCAGAGGCGCCCGCAGCTCTCTGCCGCTCTCCCGCGGGGCTCGGGGCGGCCACGGCCGCGTGACGCCAGGGCCGCGCTCTCAGGGCTCTGACGGGGCGCGGGCCCTTTCCCGTCTCACCGGGCGGGGGACGGGCACAGGGCACCGCCGGAGTCCGCTGCCGGCCCCTGGGGGCGCGGGCTGGGCCCCGCTCGGGGCTGCCCCCGTCCCGTCCCGTCCCGTGC
>VXAL01018174.1:195304-224772 GCA_013399475.1 Chauna torquata | reverse complement strand
GAGCACCTGTCGTACGAGGACAGGCTGAAAGAGCTGGGTCTGTTTAGCCTGGAAAAGAGAAGACTGAGGGGAGACCTCATTAATATATATAAGCATCTGAGGGGAGGGTGTCGAGAGGATGGAGCCAGTCTCTTCTCAGTTGTGCCCAGCGATAGAACGAGAGGCAATGGGCACAAACTGAAACACAGGAGGTTCCGGCTCAACATGAGGGGGCACTTTACTGTGAGGGTGACAGAGCACTGGAACAGGTTACCCAGAGAGGTTGTGGAGTCTCCTTCTCTGGAGACATTCAAAGCCCGCCTGGATGCCATCCTGCGCAACGTGCTTTAGGTGATCCTGCTCGGCAGGGGGAGTTGGACTAGATGATCTTCAGAGGTCCCTTCCAACCCTGTCCATTCTGTGTGATTCTGTGTGTGTGACATTCTAGATTCTGTATAACATGCTGATTCCACAGTAAAAACTAACTTAGCAAAGACATGGAGACTGCCTGCATTCAGTATTTTCAAATGTCATTCTGGGAATATCCTTGTTCCAAATGCAAAATAATCCTCTGATGAAAATTCTGCTTTCAACACTTCCATCCCTTGGTAGACTGTGCTTTGTTTGGTCGCAAAACGGTAGTGTCAGCACAAGTCTCAAAAGATACATTTTTCCCTTCAAAGCTGGTATAGGCTGTTGTGCGATTGGACCAGTTAACACTTGGAACTGGTGGTAACCCGCACCACTGACCTCTGCGGAGCTGTGTTTCCTTATAACTGCTGGTCTTCCAACGCCAAAAAAATGAAAGTTGGATACTTCTGTCGTGCAGATTAGAGTTCCTTTCTCTATTCTGCAGATTAATACTTCATAACACTTCTGAAAAGACAAAATTACATAGGAGATCAGTCAGCTGAGCAGAGGTGGGTACAGCAGCAGCAGTACCTCCATAGAGCAATGGCTAGATACTAGAGAGTGGCTACGTAGCAGCCTCCTATTATCCATACCACAGTCAGTCCTTACCTTTGGGGGCAAAAAAGTGGTGGCATAGCATTTTACACTCAATTTGAAGAGTGCCCATTCTGTGATTCTGTAATATTTTGCAGCCTCTTAAAAACTTCACAAAACTCTACCCTTTCTTGCCTTATCAATCCTATAATATGTCATTCACTGTCAAATGGCAGGCTTTGGCAACGATCTTTTCTGGCAGTTTGCATAATAAAGAAAAGGCCTTAAAATGTTTGCAGACAGTATTATTATAAGCTGTAAATTGTGTGAAACGTTTTTAGAGGAAAAATTTTGTGAACAGGTCAGTGCTCATGTTTCACTTCAGCAAAATGGCAAAAGAAACAGCATTTTGATACCTAACTCTGCATTGTGGTCACAGGCAACATTTGTGTTTGCAATCAAGGAGCTAAATGTCAGCAGTCTGCTTTTTATTCAGATAAGAATGCAGAGGTCCTGGTGAAGGCTCTTTGGAGATGTAACCTACATGTCTAGGATGTTACTGATAATACATTTTTAAAGACAGAAAGGTAAAAGGGAAATTGAGATTCAAGCCTAGCTATAGCAGTTCATACGAAATAGCTGTTGGGAAAGGGTCATGGCTTCATGTACTGCTTTGCTGCAAATTTATGCCTCCTGTCTGTAAAGGCATACATGGATAATTAACAAAGGATTAGTAAAAGTACAATATATCCCAGAGCAAAAAAAAATAACCAGCCTCCCAAGCAAACCCTTCTATCTTTAATGTTGAGGTTTTTTTTGTTAGCTGAGGTGAAGACCGAAGAGCATTGCATTCCATTCCTTGTGTTGCTTCTTCTTCATCTAAAAAAAAAAAATTGAAAAGAAAGGAGACAGGCTATTTTTTTATTTGGAAAACAAACAAACAAACAAAAACGCTTCAGAAAATTTAGAGCAGAACTTTTTTCCCCCAGTAACTTTCAATGTATTTCCATTCAGACATTGTTTTATTTGCTTTGGCCTGCTAGTTGTCTTCTTGAAGTGCCCAAAGTGTTAGGATGTATCTAAATATTTGAAGTGATGGAGTTTAACTCATTGTCTTTGATTTCTTCTGGACCAGCTGGATACAGAGCATGAGTCTTTAGACTGTTGTTTGTTTTTATGAGAAAATTCATACACAATGGAGACTAAAAGGAAGCTTTCCAGCAAAACCTCTCAGTTTTGTTATTACCTTGTTTATCCACTTTTTCTTTTCCCAAATTCCAGTTTTATTCTGTTTCTTTTTTTTTTTTCATTTTCTACCTGCTTTCTCCTCCTCCTCCTCCTCCTCCTTCCTCTTCTTCTTCTTCTTCTTCTTCTTCTGCTTCTGCTTCTTCTTCTTCTGCTTTGCTTTTCATTACGATGTACTGCAAATATATCTGCCTGTAGTATACATCTAACCAGCACACATATCATTCTCTTTTATTAAATACCTGTAAAATGAGCTGAGACTGATCTAAACAACTAAAGTATTTTATACTTAATTTTATCTAGTTGTGAGCATGCTGGGATTACATCCAACAGCCTTGAAATGTTCTCAGACTATCACAAATATGAGTTGAACCTACTCTGCCTCACACACTTTGTCACTGCCCTCAGAAATTGATTGTTTCTGTCTGCAATGGACTGGGCAGTTCTGGGTGGTTGGGACACACAAAAAGCATCTGCAGACATTCTCCAGAGTCAGTCCCAATGAGAGAGAAAGAAAAAAAATCACTGATTTGTTTCCATGGACTATTAGTTCTGATGCAAGAAGTGGAGAAATTATTAAAGTGAATCATTGAATTATTTGTTTTAAAGGGTCATAAATTTTCTTTACATATTCATTGGCTATTATTCACGTAGTGTATTATCAACACATTGTTCCTAAAACAATGCATATATCTGCATCTGTGTGGGAGAAAGAAATGTGGAAATGCTGGGGGTAAGGAGTTAAGAAGGGCTGGTGTCAGGATCTTGACAGAAAAGAAGCTAAGATGTTTCTGGGCTGGTGTCAGGTACGGTGTGGTATCAGGTTGCTTATGGGGCTGTGAATGCAGCCACAATCTCTGAAGGTGCTGTGGATGCCAAATGCACCCTGAAGATGTGAAGCTGGGCTCTTGGTTTAAGGGGCAGTACCACAAGCCAGCGATGATGTCAGGATGTTTGAGAACTTCCACTGCTTAAAGTACAAAAGATCTTTAAAGGCGGATTTGACATCATGACTCATCCTAAGAAGTTCTTTCACCTTTAAGCACTTGGGAAACCCTTCATGGAAATGTGATGAAGAGTGATAGAATTATTACCCTGTGCCTCTTTTTAGAAAATCTCTAATATAAGGTAGTCATTCCTTAAATCAGCTCATCTATTTAATTTTTAAGACTTTTTATTTCAGTTCCCCGATAGCCACAACTGGTAGCCTACTGGTAATTTTAAGTGGACTTTCTGCCACACGATGGCACTACAACCCTTTAGATATTAGCAAGGGATCCCGGCAATCTTTAAATGTATTTTTTTCTTTCTAGATACAAACTTTCAGACCATTCTCACAAAAAGAGGCTGTGAAGAGACTGTTTCTAACAGTTGTTGGAGTCAAAGGCATGAGAGTTGTTTTAACTGCTGTTATTCACAGCTATGGTGAAAATAATTCCCTGTATGCCTGAATATGCACAATTACTTTTTAATTATTGGGCACATAAAGCCAGTTCCATTTAATAGATTTGCACAATAAATGAGGGATTTTTGAGGTGATACACTATATATGCATCCCAGAATGCTACAATATATAGATGTCTTATTACAGCGCATTTTTTTGAGTATACTTAAATGCAATCTCCTGCTGCTTGGAAGAAGGCTGGGTCTCAGAGTGTGCCTAAGTGCTTTGTGGAAACAAGAACCACTTTCTAGCTTGAAGTCTGGCACTTCTTCAGCTTCCCCAACCTCCCCGCTGCAGTGTAAAATTAACTGCAAGAGCATTGCCGGGTTTTACTTTTCTTTTCTCAATGGCCCAGAAGTTTCCATCTAGTTACCAGCTGGGATAAATTCTGTGAAGAAATGAAGAATCCTATCTCAGAGAAGTCCCAGCTCACAGAATGAATCAAAGATGACAAGGTAAGAAAATAAGGCTAGCCAAGGACCAGAGTTCGCTTTTCCAAGTGCTTCCTTCATCACATTGTGGTAACCTGTATGATTTGGAAAGCTCCACAGAGGAGTTTTCCATTCTTTCGGTGTACATTCAGAGGCACTCAAAGACGGTTTGAAAAGGTTAAAAAAACCCTGCTATGTTGTTAAGATTTTCAAATACAATACCTGCCATCAGTATATAATCAGCACGTAATAAAGGCAATTAGGGAGACACAAATTTGTCTAATTAAGTATAACAAGATATGCCAAAATGTCTCATTTTTGTATTTTGCATTGTCTTGCAAAAGCTGCTTTAGGTAGGACGTGGTTAAAGTCTGGGCTTGGCACTCAGGAGGAGCAGAGTGCAGTTGTGCTCACTGCCATGCCTCCACGTGACCTTGGAGTCAAGGAGATACAGAGAAGAGCAGGGAGAGCAGTTTTTCTCTCAGTGTCTCAGTCCTCATCTCTGAAAGCAGAATTGCAATTCACTCCTACTTTCTCATCTGGATATCCCACCTATTTTGAGCATAAGTGCTTTAAATGAGGGACTGCTTCTACATCTGTACAATTACAAAACGTATCTTCCAGCTACTCCTGTGATATTGTTAACTGCAGTTAAATGCGCTACCTTTGTAAGAATAAACTTGGGTGTGAGCTGGCAATCTTGTGTTAGACAAGACTTTTTTCATGGATTTATTATACTAGCTCAGCGTTATGCACTGTTCTTGCTTAGGTGCTTGCTGATTTGGGGATTTTTTTTTCCCCTCAGAATACTTCAACTCACCATTTTTCTCTACCACCACCACACTTTTCTGGCAATACAGAGTGTTATAAACAGTTTTGTTTTTATTTAGCTGAATTACTATCAACAGTTAGGACAGGTGTAAGTGAGGTTAATAGGAGCTACTATGACAAGTACATCAAGGACTACAGTCTAGCACATGTTCTGTATTTGATAAAATAGTTCAGCATCTAATGAGGGTCTGGAAGGATGTGGGATATGGATGCAGGATGAGCTGGATTGGTTGGTTGGTTGCTAGCTCACCACCTCTGCCTTAGAAAACTGTCAATTTTGGAATGGTTTGTCTGTACATAGAAGCTAAAAATTCTCAGGCTTGTAAGTGATAAATAAGCCTTTTTTTTTTTTTTTTAGTAGTCACCTTGTCTCCTTGTTTTGCACTGTATGAGGAAGACCATGAATGCATGAGACCTAGCTGGAAAGAGCTGAGTTAGTGTCAAAACCACCTGCCTAGTTAATGAGGCATGAAATAAAACCTTATGTTGTAGCAAAAGAAAATTAATGCTTGACAAGGAAAGTTTCTCTTGCATAATTTGGAATAAGTTACAGTGTATCCACTGTAGCATATCACTTCTATAATTACATTGCTTCAGTAATCTTAGAGAACTGACTTTTTAGTATATCTGGTATCATAGACAGAGCCTGTAGCACTACATACCACTAGCCTGCTCTATTTTAAAAGACCATTTTAACCAATTCTTATGGTTAAGCTGAAGTCTGTTTTGTTTGAAATTCTCCACACTGAGATTATAGCCTCTCAGTAAAATTATTTTAACAGTTTCAGCTAAAATAGTCCAACCATTCATTGGGAAAGAGATTGCTTTGACTAGCAGCCTGGGGAAGGAGACCAGAGAATGGGGAGGAAGCTGGAAGTTACTGGGCGAGGACGTGAAAATTTTAGATGACTAATGTGCAGACTGAGACTGGGTATTACTTAGCAGGAAGAGACAGACTGGAGAGGAATTGAAGGGAAGAATGGACTGTCTTCTGGAAAGAGAATATGAGCTGAGATAGGAAACTTGAGATGTGGAAAAACAGATTTTCTGTAAAAAAAAAAAACCAAACCTAAAATGATTGTACTGAATAGAGAGAAAAGAGACTGACGAAGAATCTTGGGAACAAATTAGAAAACACTACAGAAACAGCAAAAGCATTTGCACTTGTTAGTGATGGGCTGGAGAAGAAATAGAAATAGAATTAAGATAAGGATAGGAAAGCAACCACTTGGAAGCAAGTTGGGAGGAAATGGTCAGTGAAGGTCACATACCCCTAACCCATAAGATGCACGTCCCATATACCTCTATACCGGAAAAGGAACCTTAAGGTTAACAGCAAACATCTCTGCAAACTTCTTTAGACTACGTGTATGCGCCACCTGAAACTTGTTGCTCATTTTCTAATGTACAGACTTTTGTCGCATTATATTGATTTCGCTTTTTTTTTTTTTTTTTAAAACACGAACACAAACATCAGACTCCAAAGAAGAGGTCTGTTAGGTTAGAGAAGGAATTCTTAGTCAAGGAGGAAGAAATCCTTACTCACAAATGAGGTCTAATGCCTGATTTCCTGAACACTCTAAAACTTTCTTGGACAGCAGTTGTTAATTTCCATCTTTTGCTTTAATTATCGTATGAGAATGTCTCATACCCATAAACTGATCTTCACATACATCTTGTGAGATGTGGGGGATAATATGGTCCTCACAGCATAGACTAGGACTGTAAGCATAAAAGCTTAAAGACAGAAGTATCCACTGGAGCCGAGATGTTTAGGAACTGGCTTTCAGAGCACAAGCTCTTTTCATTGCACTCCTACTTGGCGCAGTCTCCACTCCAGAATCTGCTTTATATTTTGGCTGGGGCATCAAGAAGTCCCCCATAGCCCCAATTTTTATCCAGCTCACTTCAGAAAACACAGTGCTACCCCTACCAGAACTGGAAATGTCACTCTGTTGTGAGCCCACATGCCCTTATGCCTGACAGAAAAGGGAAAATTTGTATCTAAGCTCCTGGAGTCTGACCCAAAGGTCTGAGGTCACTCATATCATTTCCTCTTCTCATCTTTGTAGCTCTCTCTGCAGTTCCCTCACTCTCTACTAGTTCTCTGACTTCTCTGTTCCTGAAGTATTAGTAGCTTCAGATCACTCCAGACAGCATTACCTGTGTTTTCTGAGACTCCTCCCCACCTTCTGACGTTTCCTTCTACAGGATTTGTAGGATGCACAAAGCATTGCATGCGAGGTGCGAACTGCCTGATTATGCTTGGCAGAAACTCCAGCCCCCCCAGTCAACCCTAAGTTCCTTGTCCAGCACTTGAATCAACATCCAGGCATCCAAAAGACACCACTCCTCGGATTACTCCACGATTTTCTCAGTAATACATGGATGTATACATTATTTGCAGAGGATTGAGTCTGAGCAGGTATAAAGAACTGTTGTATTCAGAACACTTACTGAGTTTGAAAATATCTGTTTCATGTGCACGAAAACACCCACAGAGAAGAGCATTTGATTTAAATTGCATGCGTTTGTTTTCACTAATGACTTGTCTTCCCTTATGCTTCCAACAAATATTCACCAAGCAATAATGGTAAGTTCACCAGGGCCCAGACCACCCCCATGCATGTGATATGATTAGCCTTGGCAATCAACGGGCGTTTGTCTCCTTTACCAGCCAGACCGTGCTGTAAGCCGGTATGAACCCACCAAGCACTGTGGGCTCTGTGTCACCAGTGCCACACAGATTAGGAGGTGCCTGAAAACTCTTGTTCCATTTTGTTTCTTGTCAATCTCTGCTTTCAAAACAATAGCTCCTATAGCCCTAAACCTGCATTAAACAAGATTATTATGTCTGGAGGCTGAAAATTCACGTTCAGTGACTTGAGTCAGGTTGTTATTGCTTCTCTTATCTGTGAGTGCTTTCTGTGCTAACAGAAGAACTTTTTACCAGGGGTACTATGGTATAAACATGCAGAGACGATGAGTAAATGTTTCTGAAATTATGAGTGTTTTATTGTGTGCCCAGTCATAAAAAGGCTCCAGCAATTAACAACTGTGCTTGCATTATTTGGACAGATTTTGCAGGAAATGGATAATTCTTACTTTAATATTTCTTTGCATTGTTTCTGATTAGGTCCAGGAAGGTCATTAATTCAGCTCAGCCAATTAAATTCAGAGGAACTGCATCTTTACTGCCTGAACCAGAGTAATTACATTGCTGCAGCACTGGCTGTGGGCGCCCCTGCTAATAAAAGCCTGGAAAATGCAGTCACAAAGTCCTTGTTGATTATACAGTTCTTAGGAATCCAGAAATTTATGCACACAGCTTTTTTTAAAGAAGGGGGAGGGAAGAGGAGGATGTTCACCAGCATAAAGTTAATGAAGAAATACATATTGACTTCTGTTTTGCTTTTGCTGATATTTGTTAAAAAAAAAAAAAGCAAACAAACAAGCAAAAAAAAAAAAAAAAAAAAACACACCAACCTCCCCCTGAAATCTACAGGCCTGCCCCTTGCACAAGTGCAGCAGGAACAACACTAGGCTCAGAGTTAACCATCAGAAAGACTTTGGGCAAAAGCCAAAAGCCAGAGAAAACACATATGGCAATTTCACTTATTACTTCTGCAGCTCTTCACAGTTTCTTTTCTTCAACTGCTCTCTTTCCCCATCTCTGTTTGGGATAAATTGGGAAATCCACAAAAACAAACAAACAAACAAACAAAACTGAAACAAGCACATGCATAGAAAGAAAGGGCAGCTGCAAGAATAAAAATCAGTCAATTTCAATACACCAGAAGGAAAAGAATTCAGAGAGCATATTAGAAATTATGACATAAATTTAGCTGACAAAGTGATTTATCATTTGGGGCATTTCACCATTGCAGCTGGGAGTCCTTCACTGAATGAATTGGAAGTGTTTGGATACAGTATCTGTCACCATTTCTATGGGAAAGGAGATCATCTGAAAATGGGCCTAGTTAGTTCACAGCTGATATTGTCAGTGGAATAAAAATAGCCAGTGTGGAGGAAAAGAGCACAGAGAGTGGCAGAAAGCAGGGACTCGTGGGTGTGAGCCTGAAGGGCTGGCGGAGAAGTTGCTCTCTGCTGCAGCAACCTCCTTCCAAGGTGAACATATGCTACACAGCCCCCAGAAAAGCAAACAGTTTGTGGGAGGTGGGTTTTGAGTCAGATTAAAAGAAGCTTTAGCCAACCTCCCCTATCAGCGGTATGGTGCACAACCTCCCCATTGCATTTGTGTACGGCCCTAAAGGCCCCCCAGCCTATCACTGTCTAGGGCTAAGAGAAGCTGCAGGCTCTGACTGAGGCTTTAGCAGGTTGGGTTAGGTGAAAGTGAAGTCTCCAGATGACCTGTCTTTAAAGTGCAGTGTGAATATACTGGAGTTATACTCAAGATTCAACTTTCTCACCTTCTTTGCTGGGCTTTGCACCTACTGGTGCTCTATGTAGCCAGGTTAACGTCGCCTTGGGTTCATCTAAATGTCCTGCCATCTTATCTCTGACATAGGATGGATATACTCCTTGCCAGTTATGATTTCTGTTTTATTTCTAAGTGGATTTCTTTGGGAAAAATAGAGCTTTTGGAAATTCGTCAGTATTTAGTAAGAGAAATCTAGTTTCACTTTATCTTCTCTAGGGCTTCAAGGGACTTTAATACTTTAACTTGCCTTGAAAACTTTGGAGATTGCATGGAAAGAAAGACAGATAGAATGGTTTTAGAAAGGTAACTGGGTTGCAGAAGTGACTGTCCAGATCATGGGGCAAAACCAGAACTCAAGAGAGTGAAGAGAAGTTGATACTTGGAAATGAAACTTGGTACTATACTGCTTTTTGATCTCAGTTTAAGGAAATAATATAACTTAAGATGATACTGTGTACTTCATAAAAGCTCCATTTAAGCCCTTTAAAATGACTAAGTCTTTGAGAACAGATCCACATGTCTCTAGCAAGTACAGATATAGTTGCATAAGGCAAAGCTGGTGGTAGAACTCGGATCAAATTTCTAACATTTTGAATGCTGTGAAATGCTTGCTCTGCCTGGTGATGAATTGGTACCCATCCTCGTCAGAGCCGGCCATCTAGACTTCCTTTTGAGATAGAAATGATATTAATACCCTATTTTATGATATTATTAATCTCACCCTGAAGCTGACATTTAAAAAGCGTCAGATGAATCAACCCCTAAAAGTGTCTCCTTCAGATGCAAGGACTTGTATTGCAGGTGTCTCAAGTGAGGTGAAATGAATACTACATATCTGTCTTTCTTTCCTGGACTGTATGGTGGAAGACTAAGGAGATTTTTCAAGAAGAACTCAACTCCTACTTTATTTCTAATTTCTACAGTTCTATTGGACAATAGTATGGTTTCCTGTACTGTCTCTTTGAGATTATTAGTTGTCAAAACAATAAGATCTTAATTCTCTAGAGTGTTCAAATCTCAGATATTCCTGAAATATTTTCTGTAAGAAGCATGAAACAGTTTATCTTGAACAATACCTTGCTGAATTCTTAATGCTGGTCCATATTAACAGAAGTCTATTCACACTATCAGCTCTTCTGTGACAAGAGAAAAACTGAAGAAAATTAGATGCTCTCTTCCATAGGAAGATAAAGCCACAATCCAATCAAGTGCAGGCAGGGGGGCCATGTTTTTTCACAAGATCATAAGGCCTGGGATGAGGGAGATATGTGCTGTAGTAGATCATGCTGGTGGTGAAGTAGGATGGTTACAGCCTCTCGGAACTTTCTCTTCTCTCCAGCCAATAAATCCATACCTGCCTTACTCTTATCAATGAGAGTTCAAGCTGCATGAGAGCTGATATCAACGTACAGTATGCTGTTCATCAATTGCGATGGGGGAAATATTCCTTCCTTCTGGGAAAGAGTAAAGTCTGTCACCCACTTGTCTTTATATGCAACCTATTCACCCCATATTCATGCAAATGAAGTACCAGTCAGCCTGTTTCAAGTCCGAAGATGTGCTGTTGTTGCGCTCTGCTCCCTATCACCCCATTGCATGCAGTGCTTATGATCTGATGTGAAACTTGAAAAATTTACACAGAAGAAGTTTGCATAAAACTGCTAACATTACCCACAGATTTTTAATCAGTTCAGTGTCATTTTCCAAGGCACATACTTACTCTTTTTTCTCACATGCAGCATTTGTATGACTCAGAAATCTAAGCAGGTAGAAAACGGACACAAACAGTGGGTAGTTATATAGACACTTAGCTGTCACACAGAAGATCTAAGATGTAAAAATCTGGACATTCAAGAGATACTGTGATGTGGTTTTCTCAATATTTTTAGAAACAAGTGTACAGAATGTAGAATATATAGTAGAAGATGAAACAAATCTCTGCCTTTCTGAAGAAAATAGAAGTCATGTGGAATGTTAACTAAATTGTTCTTGCTTTCTTTTTTTCTCTTCTGTGAAGGAAAAAGAGCTTTTTTCCTGCTCTCCTAAAAATAAAAGATTGATGAAAACGATGCATGACATGCACATCAGGAAAATGCACCCTGACATTTTTGCACAGAATATGCATTGCGTGTTGACAGATTTTTGCTATAAAACTGACAGTTTTGGTGCAAGCTGTTCCTGCTATAACTATAGGGAATAGATAGTAAAAGGAAAAAGTATGATTTACACTATGCACACACGAAATGAACCTGACAGGCTACAAGGTGGCTCAGTTGTTCCATGTTTACATACCATAAGGTATCTAAAACTAGTTCCCTTGCCCTTTGTGGCACAACATCCCTAAACGTTATGTTTGTAATAAGGTGAACTGATTATGGAACAATCACGGGTCTCCTTGTAGATTTTCAGAGGTATTTTAAAAGTATTGGTGTGGATCAGTGAGTTGAAGCCTTTGTGAGATTCCATCTCTTCCCCAAAACATTTGTAGTACAAGCCCAAATTTCCTTTAAAAATCTACATGAAACAAGACTGCTTATGTATGAAAGGATTAACAAAGGTGACCATGCTGTGTCTGCATAGTTCTAAAGACTTTTTACAAGAAATAAAAATGATAGCAGTCCTTGTAGCAAATTAAACATTTGGCTGCACAGGATGTGGATGATCTATTAATTTTAAATGAGAGTACACCCAAAAAATCTTTCTTGTTGCATAAGGGTTACCATCAAAGCCATAATGTATTCAAATTCAATCCAAAATGTCATTTTACTAATAAATTCATTATACTTTGAAATTTGAAAGAAATGGAAAGATCTTTAAAAAGCAATGATTAAACATGCAAATGCAATCCTTATAGCCCCCCTCCTTTTTTTCAGAGAAATGTACCTTTTAGAAACCTATCTGCAGGGAAATCTTACTTTCTTATTTTTTTTCTCTGCCTCTTCTATTTTTACTGATGGATTGCTGTACAGTAGGCTGAACACTACACAGCTTCAGTCTTCCCTATTTAGAATAATCTAGGGAGAACATTAGATTTCTAATCTTGGCAGTATCACTTCCATTCTCCCATTGCTGGAGGGCTTACCTCCTGTCACCTCAAGCTAAACCCTTCTCATTTATTCACACGAACCATTAACTTTCCTGAGACTCCCAAAATAAATAAGACTAGCAGGATATGGCTTCATATTTATTTCAGTAACACCTCTCTTCATCATAAGCGTTACGTGGAATGACACTAGGGCTCTGCTCTTCACACCCACTACTTTCTAGGAGAGCAACTTGATTTTTGTCTTCTTACAGTTGAGCTATTCAGTAAAGTTGTAAGAAATGAGTTAGGCATAGCCTCCAAACCCAATTCAGTTTTGAGATATTCTTGTTCTCCTTGGCATTGTGATCTGCTCCAGTTCTGCTCAGTACCCCTCGAAGCTCTCTTTTTCTGACTTTTATATGCCTGTTCTAGGTTTGGCTCTTTTCTAGAGGTCTCTCAAGGGTCCATGCTTGGAAAGACGCACTTGTAGAACTAGTCTGATGAAATACTGAGATAAACACTAAGGTTTTAAAGCTCAACATGAGAATGAATATGAATGTGAATGAATATGCGAATGAATATGATCCTTCCATTGAGAAATGGCTGCACATCAGCTAGTGTCAGAGACCCATACAACAGCTGGAGCTCAGCTGCAACCTTTGCTGCTCATCCTGCATGAGTGCATGAAACAAGTCTTGCAAGTATATAGGAGGAATTTGGGATTAGAGTCAAAAAACAGATTAAATGCACCTGTAGCAGCTTGCGATCATCAAGACCTCAACTTTTGGGGTCTTTTTATTGTAAATTAACGTTTCTCTGGACCCTGAAATGTATGTGTCTTCTACTAATCCAGAGGTCTTCTTGCACATAGGTGGCCCAGCAGGCCACTGTGGTCAAGATGTGCTGTTGTGATCAGCAGCACAGAAAGAAGTGATGTGCCTGTCATTACACCTGGCCACCTTTCACTTTCCATCTTTGAAGACCCTAAGTCCAAACAGTAAAGGTAGCTACTGCCTACAGTGTGAGGGAAGGCAGAAATGGGGCAGAAAGGTACTCTGGGCCAACGAGTTGCAGAGGGTCCTGGCATCTCATCAGGTTGCTTTGTGTATCCTAAAGCAGTGCTTGTCCACTTTCTTTAAACAGCCCGTATGGTGTCTGCCTTCTTCTCCTTGGTGAAAGGGACACAGTGCATAATAAGTCTCATCCTGCTCTCTCTGCCTCCCCTTCTCACCCTCCTGGAGCTGCAGCGCTAGGTCTCCCAGCACTGGTGCTGCCTCTGTACTTCCCTCACAATCAGAAACAGCTCAGGCAGAGGAGGGAGGAGGTGGGGGGAGACAGCAGCTGGTCCAGAGTGTACAAGCAGAGACTTACACTGAGCAAATCCATCCCCTGACTTTTGCCTTTTCCTTACACATCTAGTCAATGTGTAGTGCTGCATCTTGTTAAAGAGGCAGAAATAGTGCCAGAAAAGCTGCTGCTGCCTGTCCCCATCTCCACATTCAGTGTCAGGATGTCTCACTGCCAGCGAGCCCCTCTGCCAGAGAGGCTGCTGCTAGCTTCATACAAGCAACAGCAGTGGGAATGCAAATTCTCTTTATCTCAGTCTATCCCTCTCCCACAGGAGATGGCACAATTTGGGGGCAGCTGAATTTTCAGATCTGCCATCTGCTTCCCATAGAGCTGCAAGAAATGTATGAAAGAAACTACTGCTGGTCAAAACCACAGATGACAGATGAGTACAAGATAGAAATATGCTGAGCAATCCAAAAGAAGACAAGTTTCTCTACTAAAGGCAGAATGCAATAATGATCCTGAAGAAAGCAAGGCTGTATAGTAAGCTGTTCAAAAATGATATTCTGAAAGATATTGAATTATGAGTAGTTCCAAGCTGGAGAGCTAGAATGTTGTTCCCCACTTTTCTGAGCTCAACCATTACGGTAGTTTCATCTTGGCTACCTTGTCTAAGAGGACTAGAGGTCCTCCATGGTTGCTTTCCGACACCACGTCACCCTGGAGAGCAGAGTAATCATGTTTCATGGGCTAGTATCCAAAAGCATCTTCAATGTACTACTGATTTGTTGCAGCGCAATCCATCATGAACGCAAGCCAAGAGGAGGGAGGAAGAAGTGGGAGCGGAAGGGAGGGGAAGAAGTGATACTTATTGTCATGGAAACATTTCCCCACTGCAGTGCTGGCCTGCACTTACAGATGTGACTTACAAAACAGCGGGAAAGACCCAGAGAATCCATCAGCAGTGGTACATGTGACCCAGAGTGTGGTGGACAGGATATTTGCAGTGTAGCTACCATTGTGCAGCTACTTGTACATTGCAATCAATAAACTACTTCAGCCCAGTACTCCAAGACACTTGCAGTAACCTGGATACTCTGCTCCTGATGAAGACAAATGTAGGATATCTGCAGACAGCAAAATCTGCTGTGGGGCTGTTCTGCATTCTAATGGTTGATTCTAAGTAATACATTTTCTGACCTTGAGCTCTGCATTTATTTTTGAAGAAGCTTGAGAATCAGTTTCAAATTATTGGAGGGATAGTTGTAATCTCCATTTTCTACCAAGTGCATCACTTTCAATTCCCATCTGTCCTTTCAGACACCTCCTCTATTAAATGGTCACAGAAAATGAATAACAGTGGTGTGAATTCTTCAAAATTGCATTACATGTTACTCTGCTCCTTGTTAATGTTCTATGTTGTTTTATTTACGATAACCTGGTGAACAGTAAGATGAAATGGCATCCACGTGGTCTCTAAATCTAACTGAAAAACTACACAAGTGTATTATTAACATCCAAGGATGGGAAAAACAACAAAAAATCAAGGAACAAAGGAGAGAAAGTACTTTCCAAAATTCAGTCAGAAATTAAATGGAGGCTGTTACTGCTATGTGTTTGGATGAGCTCTTTCTTAGTTGCCAAGGTTTTAAAGATCTAATTGTGTAGTTCGTTTAATTGTCAGAGTTCACATGCTTCTCTTGTAACACCTACTGTATGCTAATGTGTCTGTCTCTAGCAGATTTTATGCGGAGTTATTTAATATACTCAAAAATGAACACTGTAGTTTTTTATTGCCTTTTCTGGCTCCAAATACAGTGTATCACAGAGAGTTTTTAGATCAAGGGAAGAAAGGTTTTTCTTCTACTATATAGTTGCTTTGTAGATTGGACCATTGCAGCAGGATGACACGGTTCTTGTTGCTTATTCAAAGTATCTTAACAGTATGGTAAACATTCCCTAGGTACAGAGCATGTAGTAGGTGATTAAACAATTTTCTATATCACTGCATCTGTAATGAGTCTATTACAGGCAAAACTATATTCTGCACCACTTTTCTGGCTGCTTGAGAAAGAGACTTTCAAGTTATGAAATCTGCTTCACCTTATGGCTCCTGGTGGCACCGGCAGCAGGACATGTGCAGTTTTAATACAAGAACTGTGATTCTGCAAGTCTGTTTGGTGTGTGGGTTCCCCCTTCCTTTCCCACAGTGCACACAGGCATCAGGCTGGCTCAGCCTCCAGTTCTCTCTCCCTGCATTTAACACTGAACTGCCACCAGGCTCAGTGCTCAAAAACCATGGCTCAGACTCCAAAATTCTTGACATTCCTTACATTGAGTTTTTTAAAAAAATCATTTCAGGTATCTCCTCATTTCCTTTTTAGCTTCAGAGTGTTTAGGTGCATCTGAGTCATATTTTCAGGCTTTTATCTATGAACATGAGTGACAAACATGTTTCTTTTTCCTTTTTCTTTTTTTTTTTTCTTTAATGAAAGCCAATAATCTCACACAGTTTCTTGCTGTTAGCCATGGCCTTCAGAAAAACAGCAAACATCCCAAGACTCAAAATAAAATACTATTGCTGCTGAGTTAGCCATCAAAATTTCTCTGCTTTTTAGGCTTTTATGGGGAAATTGCTTAATCATGAAGGGCAAGAAAAGGTGTTAGTAAGTCATGCAGGGCTTTATGGTGGGAATAAGAGGTACAGGAACATAAGCTTTCTGATGAACAGAAGGCACAAAGTAGAAAATATGTTTCCGTCAGAGCCATCTGTTGTGGATCTCCCCAGGCTCAGCTGTGGATATGGGTGGAAATCTTTGTGAGATGATGGAAGAATTATGTGTTGGTAGGAGTTCACAGGGGTTTTTAACTTGTATACATATATTGGAAAGTTATGCTACTAGTAATTGTAAAGTCCTGGTATTCTTGGATGTGGAGATCTGCATTTTCTGCTATAGGGTCACTACATCATCCAGAGAAGATCCTGCTTTCCACTCAGATCCTTACAGAGTAACTGAGTAACTGTCTGACAAAAGTCATCTTTGATCAGGGGATTAAAATCAGACAAAATTGGTCTGTAACTAAGGTTTTAGGTTCAGGGTGGCCATTTGTGTGTGTGTGTGAAGTAAGGCTCAATAGAGTGAGGAGCTCAAGAATTTTAAGGTGAAGGAGGCTTGTATTTAATTTAAGTCAGAATGTGTTACTTAATAGTAACAATGCCTAGGTATTCCAGACACAAATGGAAAATGGTAGGGAAGGTATCTTGACCCACCTGGCAAAAATAAGTGCCCCACAGAAAGTATTTAAGTGTGAGAACACCTCTACCAAGAATGAGAAACCTGCTACTAATGGGAAAGAAACTGACAGTTAAGAGATCTATGTCTCTAAGGTCATAAAATACAGAGATAAATTAAATATGTTCAAAAGCCTCACTGAGCTGCACCCCATGAAGAAAATTAAAATAAATAGCAGAAGATACTATATCTCCTGAAATAAAATGAGAACAGAAAGAATTGGGGGAGCAGCTGACTGACACATAGAAATAAAAGGTTAACCCAGGTATGGCCAAACAAATCCAGTTCCCAGGATCTGGGAAGGGGATACTGCCAGGACAGGGATGAGGATGGCAGGGTGATGGAGATCACCCTTTCCCGAGACAAAAGCGAAGTGGAGGGCATGTTTGCACAGTGTGCTGCAGTCAGGCACAAGGCAGCTCTGCCGCTGCTGCGACCTGGTCAGGGGTGAGCTGGCTGTGACCCGGGCATGGTGTGCCTCACAGTGCTCTGTGGGGATGCCTTATGACTGCAGGAAAGTAAAAGGAACCCTCATACAGCCCTTCCACCCAGCACTGCTCGGCAGCTCGAAAGGCTTCATCCATTTTCTTGCCATCTTCAGTAAAAACCTGAAGCAAAGCTTCATCACCCACTCGGAAATCTGTGAAACTCGGTCCCAGCCTGGGCACCAGCAAGACACACTTCTTTGCTCCCAAACCGTGAGTTAGGCAGATGGTCTTAAGCAAACAGAAATTTCATCGTAGGGTTTAAACATATTGAGAGGGGAAACCTGAGCAATCTGCCACAAGCACAAGGGCAAACACTTCAGGTGATTTACTAACCATGATCCTGACCACATCTTCTCTTCCACTGCTGGGCGTCACTGAGGTGAGCAGTGCTGGCCGGCTGCAGGCTGATGCACAAAATGGGGCAATGAGGGGCCTGGGGAATTGCTGCCTTCCTGCTCTGTAGGAACCAGTGCAGCTGCGGTGGGTGCAGGAGCCAGCCCCTGTGGGTTGCTCCTGCTCTTTCTTTTAGTGATGAGCGTATCTCTTTTCACTGCTCAGCAATCCTGCCCTCTCTGCTCTCTAAGCCTGTCCTCAGGCTGCAGTTTCACCCTGCTTCTGGCGCAGGCTGGCCTTCAGTCATGCTTTTCACAGGCACCCTCCCCCTATGCCCCAGCATTCATTTGTTTTGGAGAAGCTGCAAGGACAGCCAGGACCCGCATGGAGTCCTTGCCAGTGCAGGGAGATTTTCTGGAAACTCTTTCCCTTCATTAAGAGTCTCTCAAGGTCTTTGAAAGAAATGCCTCCAACTCTACTGAATACGCCTGCTTGTTATACCTATTTAAGATTTAGTGGGAAAAAAAAGTAGGACTCAGCCCACTGGTGATGTCCCAAACACTACTGCTCTCTATCCTGACACCTTCCCTGCTCAGTAGCTCCTCTTCTCCCCAGGAGATGCTGGCAGAGTGCTTCTCCTCTGCTGCCACCTCTCCTCCTCCATCTTCAGGGAGAAACATGCTGCTTCATGGCATGAGCAAAAGGAAAAAAAGGAGTGGAGGAGAGAGATGTAGGTAATCACAGCTCGGTTGGATTTGGTTCTATAAGAACCATAGAAAAGATTTTAGGGAATAAATAAGGATGAAAAAGCAAATAAAATGTGGGACCGAATCTATCCAGATTTAAGGAAAGTGTTGAGACAGGGCATGCCTCACAGGAACTAATATTTCAGCAAAAGATGACAGGGGATTAATTCTGCTGTAGTAGAGCAGAGGATGTTGCTGGATTACATGAGCAGAGTAACAGCTGCGTTCCTGGAGTGGGCAGCCATGGGGCCAGGCTGGCTGGGTGCTTTCCTTACTGACCTTGGTGCAAGAACTAGATGTGTGCTTACAAAATCTGCAAATGAGACAAAGTTGGTACATACGTACTGCTAATACAGACCCGAGGAGGACTTGATTATTATGCAGGAAAAATCAGATGACCTTGTTGAACAGCAGAATAGAAACAGCATGAAATTTAATAATCCAAAGTGCAAAATCATGCCCTTGAAGACTAATCACCAGAACTTTGACTATAGGAAAGGGGTTCATGAACTGGAGGAAGGAGGGATGCATTAGCTGGTTGACCATAGGAGGGCCATGACCCTTCCCGCCCTGGCCCCAATGCTATATATCTGTGAAAATAGCAGATGATGTTCCCTCATGGACCTGGTGGGAATCTGCAGCAAAGACAGGGAGGAATTAGTAGCAGGGTGAAAGGTATGGGGCTCAGAATATCATATACACTTCTGCTCACCTGTGTTCAGAAGACACTTTAACAACAAATGCGAAGAAAGGCATGTGTGTACAAGTAGCAGTGACTTCTCTTTCTGTGCCAGGTACCCTTTGCTCTCCTCCCACCCCACAAGCTTCCCCACACTTAGAGGATTTGTTGCCCTACATTTACATTGCCCATATTGAGTTAATCTCATCCCCTAAGGGATATTCCAGTCACCTGAACAGGTGAGGAGTGAATTCCCTTTTCCACTGACGTATAACTTTATTATGGGGGAAGGGGAAATGTTTGCCTTCCTTTGATTCATCAGAGGTTGGCTACAGTGAGGTATTAGGACAAGCATGCAGAGTCTCTTGTAGTCCTGAGACATCAGCCTGTGCCCGACGGCTGGGTCCTTTTCACCTGCTCAGGGCTGAACAGACCCGCAGGAGTGCTGGAGATGCCAGCAGCATCCATGTCGTGGAGCTGGGTCCCAGCAAGGGTGTCATGCAGCTGCTGCTCTCTGTCACAGCCCTATCTCTGAGGTGTCTCTCTGTTGGGCTTTGCTGAGCTACTTCTCATTTACATGCCTTCAAGGAAAAAAAGGCCATTCAGGTCAGTGTAAGCCTTCTGGTGCACTCCTGGCCACATATGCACACTAGGCTTGCATTTTCCTCCTCTTCCTTCTTCCTTTCATGTTTTCGGGACCCATTTGGGGTCAGAAGAAGGAAAGGAAATATTTCAGTGGGTTGGCCAATGTGAGTTTTCAGCAAAACCCCTCCCATCAGCACTGCAGTCTGTGAAAAATGCCTTGTGATAAGGACAGGCTGTTCATTTTCCTCTGTGCTCGGTTTGGCTCACCCCATGTAAGCAGAGGCTATCTTTAGTGTGTTGTCGGTCTTTTTTACGAAGAAATATAAAAGCTCCCGCAGCAGGAGTCCTCTGACTCTCAGACTGGGTGAAGGAATGAGGCTGTGACAGACTGCTTAGCTGGCCCTGCTGTTCGGAGCCATCTGCTTGCCAAGATTTCTCAGATATTAGGAGAGAGGCAGACACTGCCCTTCACAGCGGTGGTATGCCACCGTGTGAATCGAGCGCTGCTTGGAGGTTATGAAGGATTCACATAAAATGAAGCTCCAACAATTTAAATAGATGAATGGAAGATGCTTTGTACTATCTGCTATTTTTTTAAAATAATACATCTCCCTGTAAATAAGCAACAAAATGTAGTAATTCTCTCACAAATGCAAACCAGCAAGGTTCTCCCATAATTTGCTCAGAGCCCATTAATGAGCATAAGCAGTTTAAGCAGTTTGTTTTATAGCCTTATCTCTGCAGTTGCTTATGCCGAACATCATTTCCTTTCCTGTTGCTAGCTTTGCAACAAGTCCCAAGAGTTATTTACAGGCACCTTCATTTTATCTAATTTAACAGCTTTGTGCTGTCAGCAGTTTTGCCATCTCATTGTACTCCCTCTCTTCCTGGTCATTAATAAATGGATGGGGCCAGAGAAAGAGTGAAATAAATCCTTGCAGTGATCCTCTGGTACACTCCCTGTAGCATCACACCCTTTCCACCTCTCCATTGCAATCATCTGCCATTCATCCCCATCCTTTTCTCTTCTTTTAACCCATAACAAAGGCCTTATCTCCTACCCTGGGTTATTGAGTTTCCTTAAAAGCCTCATGTGGATGATGTTATCAAATGTCTCCGTAAACATATATCACCTGATTCTCTTTTTTTTCAATGTTTTGTTAACTCTTTGTAACATTTGAACATGTTAGGAAAGCTTGATTTATCCTCTCTGATCAGTATATCGATTTATCTGTGCTGACTTGCAATTTATTCATCCTGATTTTTTTTTCTGTCTCTCCTACATTTCACCTGTAGATGTTTTATAACTGTCTTAAAGGATTTTCTCAGCTATTTTCACCATTAATGAATTAAAATTCTCTAGTTTTCAGTTCTTGGGGTCAGCCTTAAAAGCTGTTTTAAAGATTGCTACAGCTTTGGCCATTTTCCAGTTATCCAGCAGAGCGGCTGTTTTAATGATGAATTACGTATCTCTAATGATAAATCATGGTAGATTGGAATTGTGCTTCATTCTTAGGATTTTCTCAGAATGTCTGATGAATTTCATCTTGTACCATGAATTACTGGAACATATATTTCTAAAGTTGTTACACCAGTAACAGTTTAATATCTTTTACCCAACAGGACTTTAACACTGTTACATGTAACTTCAGAGTAAGGATTCACCAGCAATTCCTCTTTTCTGACACTTAAATAAATCATTTACCTTCACTGCAATCTTTTCTCACCCTGTGCTTTCTTCCTTTACACTTAGCAGTCTAGTAAGCCCATAATACAGCTTCCCGTATGTATCATTTCTTATTATTTGTGGTCGTTTGACTGTTTTTGTGTACTTTCTGAGCTTCTTCTTACTGTGCGAGTTGTATCTTGCCTTCCAAATATTCCATTTGATTTGCATTGCTTTAAATGAGTATCCATTCTAGAAAGATGCTTTGAGGATCAAAATTAATTCTTGAACTTTACCATTTAATTATCCTGTGCCTTCCGTTCATTCTTTGTTCTGAACTGTGGAGATCTGCTAAAACACAGGTTATAAATAGCTTCCATCCTAAAGTTATATATAACATTTTTTATCTAATAATGTTTTCTCTGGAAGAAATATTCTGCTTTAAATGCTGATATTTTGCATATAGCTTAAATTATTAAGCCAGAATGAGATTCCATTTATCCATACTTGTAATTCTACCAGCTACAAGGGAAATACTAAGGTAAATAGGGATATCATCTTAATTGTTGTATTTGTGACCGCTCTTTCTGAACCAAACCACGTTGTCACTAAGCTCATGAACTCTATTAGATGTATTATTTCTTCATGTTTAATCATTTTGATCCACAGGTGTGTGGTGTGTTTACAGTATTGGGTTTGTTTCTCCAGGACCTAGAGTTCACATGCTAACTGGGTCGTTCCAGTCAGTTCCTCCTACGCAACCAGAGTTACCATCAGTGATTTAGGTGGCACACTCTAACTCCTACCTTTACCTTGAAAAACAACAAAAAAAAGATCGTTATTGAATGACTCTTGGTATTTTCATCTAAGAAAAGTTACTTATTCACAGTTGCTTCATTTCTTCCCAACTTGGTACTGGTTTCTCAACAATCAGTAACCCTACCCTCCTGTATCTCTGTACCTTTGTTACACATCTGTGATGTAACATGCCTGGCTTCTGAATCCTCCTCCCCATCCAAGAAGAAACCTCTCATGTTATTTTAGATGTTTAATTTATTTTTCAAGGTTGCACTGTTGTTAGAATTCAAAATCAAGAAGGTAAGTAATTCCTGGCTTCTAGCTTTGTTTTTCCATCAAAGGTTAGGTACTGAAGCTATTGACAGTCACCTGTCCCCATTAACAGCCTAACTTGCGTAGCCAAGCAGGTACGTTAAAATATGAGATCTCTGGCTTTATGTGCGCTTGAACAAGCAATGAATAAAACTACAAGTGATGTTCACGAGAAATGTCTAGTGCTCAACCTTTTGAAAAACAGACCACTTAGATTAGGACTAATCAAGCATTTTATGGTGAAATAATCTTCTGCTAGAAATAACTCAAGAGTTGGGAGCTCACTAGCAATAGAGGTAAACCAGAATGAAGCATACGCTGTAATCAGATGAAGCAGGCACTCAAACACGGTCCTCCTAGCCCTAAGTGCATTTTATTAGGGGGACAAGGAACAGGATCTAAAACACGTTAGAATTTGTCTATAAATGCTAATTTTCAAGAAATAAGGGCCCAAATCTTTGTCTTTCTTTTGTTTGTTCAAAAAAGGCAATAATGGAGTTTATTTAGTACCATGTGCAGTAATGATGTAGCTATGTTAATTAAAGGAGATTTTTTAAATTTTGTGACTTAAAAAGAAATGCTAAAATCGTATACATTTTAAAATGCATGATGCACATTTACACTCCGGAATTGCTGATCAGATGTATTACCAGCCAGTTGGTTCTAGCTATTTGGATTTGGATGTGGTTTTTTTTTTTCCCATGTCTGTAGGACTGAGGAAGCATGTGCATTTCTTCTTTATGATGATGCAAGTCAGGAGGTCTCCCTTCATCTGCGGGTAGAGCTGGTGAGGCTGGCACCGGGCATGTTTAGAGCGTAGAGTGAGCAGAGTTCAGAATTCCCCAGACTTTTCCATGCCAGAGGGCAGTGTTTTTCAAACTTACTTCCTTGGTTCAGACGCCATCCAGTATGTTCCAACACCACAACAGCTGGGCTAACAAACCTGTACAAACCTCCCAGCAGGGAAGGCTGATACGGCTTAGGTGTCTGCACCAAAGTGTAGATGGGCCCCTCATGACCCAGACTGATCCTTTTCATCTACTTTTTTCACTCTAGGCAGCAGAAACCCAAGGTCATTTAAGAATTGGTGTTCAAGATGTGTTAGTGCTACCACACAATGCTACGCTGCTTAAAGACCTTCTTAATTATCTGATAGACTGTCAGAATCACTGCAGTTTCATTGCAGAATCATTGCAGTTTGCCCAATAAATAATGCCTTTGGGTATGAAAACTGTACAGGTCAGGATTGAAAAGTCTATTATTTGTCAGGCAGTGTAAGAGATCCTGTGATACTTTCTCTCCTGATATTACAGAAGTAATTAGACTATACTAGAAACTGTTAAATTTGTACCTTTGAGGTCGCAAGCACATTTTATATTCCCCCCCCCCCATGCAAGAGCCAAAATCTGGCTTTGTTCAACTGAATGGAATGGGTATATGACAGGTATTAATATTCTCTCCCCACTCATGGCATACCAGACAGACTACAGTTGTTTGGAATTGTCTGTGTTGGATTTGGGGAGTATGTTGATATGGCAGCTCGTGTATGTGGTAGGAAAGCAGAGCCCTGCACCACAGGTGTCTGCCGTTCTTCCTGAGGGAGTGGGGTCTGGGGACAGGGTCTGGGTCGTTAGCAATGTCTGCTGTCAAGTGTGGATTTGTTTTGATTTGGTGCTCAGCTACTGGATTTTGTTTTCCCTTCATTTTCTGCAGGAGAGAGTCTTCTACTACCAGAAATCTTGTCCCCACTCCGGTACTTGCAGATGGATTTACCATGTTACACTAGGCTGTGGAAGAAGAAAAAAATTGCACCTAGCCTCTTTTTACTGACTCTGCCTCCTCCAGTGTCTGGCTGCACTGAGGACTACGTAGATCTTTTCTTTATTGCAAAAGTGGAACATAGCAAATTAAAGTCTTTGCATGCCAGCCTTGTTATCATAAATGTGCATGGTGGATACGCTGATCCACTTTTTTAATAGGGGGTAATATTTCAGACGGCAAAAGGATCAAAAACCAGTGCACACTTAGGTCAAGGTAATTTAACTCTAGTCTTGCCTAATTGTTATTGTGACCTGGGCTGACAGAACTGAGATAATGAAATCCTGATCATGAACTATCCTCTTCCTACTTCATATGGTTCCACACGCCAAATACCATGCCAGAACTCCTAGCTGACATTTTCTGTGAAAAGACATTTTTAGGCATCACAATGTGTGAAGGCTGCCAGCAGGACAGTCTATCACTTCTACCTTACATCAAAGGGATGTGCACCCTGTTGGAAGGAGAAAATAAAGCTAGTATAAAAAACAAGACCCTAGCAAGGAAGGTTAATGTGTGCACCTTGCAACTCTGAAGATCAAGGTTCAAATCTGGGAAAAAGAGAATGCAGCCTGCACTTCCAGCCTTTCTTCCTTGCCCCCGGATCAAACAAGAATCTTTGGGAAAAATTCTGAGAAATACCTTCATCTCTACCCCTCGTTAATGCAATTGCCTCCATTTCTCTTCCAGGGCTCAGAAGCACACAGCCTCAGCTCTAACCTTGTAATTACCACCGGTCTTCCCATGTGCTGCTTTTCCACTTCTGACTGCACCATTCACATTGCCAAAGCTGAAATGTAAGGTGCAAGACATGAAGTATCCTCGAGTGAAGATTGCATAAAAAACAGGAAGACATGAAACTTTAAGAGACATTAAGTGTGCTCCTTAAATAGCTAGACTCTTTGTTTCATAGCTCTATTTTCTGATGGTAAGCAATTTTTGAAATTACAAGTGGGGCAATATCAAATTTGTATGAAACATTCATGACTGTAACTAAAATCAGTGATGTATCTTCAGCCGATGCGTGTTTGCGAGGAATGCCTTTGATGCCAAGGCTTTTTAACGGGGCTGGTGCTGTCACGGTCGGGCATGCAGCTTACTCGGTTTGACAGTCTCTGCTGGGCCTCAGCCAAATGCTGTATTTAAATCCCAAGTTCTCCGAGGCTTTTCTGGTCAGAAACACACAGCGCGTTTTTGAGATGGGAAACCTGCAGCATGCAGGACGTGGATACAGGCACTAGTTCTGAGCTAGCGGAGACTGCGAGACTGGCAAATTGCAAAGAGAAGATGAGCAAAGGGCTGTGCGTGCATACACATTTGTGTCTGAGAAGGGGAGAAGGAAAGTGAGCACGTGTGTGAGAGGAAGCTGCTAAAGGGTGGAAAGCATCTGGGGAATCAGGAAGAGAAGACCATGCAAGGAGGGAGCTGTGAGGAGGCTAGCGAAGCTGCAAAGGTAGATTGCCTGATTTATAGGTACGAATAAACAGATGTCTGTATGTGTTGGAGGGAAAGAGTGCCACAGGAGAAGTTCACAGGGCAGGAGGCTGGCAAGAAAAAAAATCAAAAAAACACCTGAGGTTTATTTCAAGAACAGCATCTGAGGTTTGTTCCTCTCTGCTGAAGCCCCCATTTAGAAAAAAAATGCAAACGAGTTTGGTGGTCTCACCTTAGACCCACCTGGCATTTTAGACATCACACAACAACTGTACAGATTTTACATACAATAGCTTTCATGGAAGGAAAATCTGGATTGTAGTGATGTAACGGTGCAGATACAAGTCCTCATTGAAGGGTATTAAGAGGAACTGCTGCAGTATAATTTGCCTGCACTTTCACTGACTGTAAGTGATAAAAGCCCCCATCCCCATCAATACCAAATTTTCTCCAATTAAAAAGCTGCTTCTTTGTGACAACAGACTATTTCTCCTAGTTCCACTTCAAAAAGTATTAATTATGTAACATCATGTTTTACAACTATTTTTCTAAGTGCTGCATTCAAGGACTGTAACGTTGGGTAAACAAGTGTGTGTTTTGCAATATAAGGAAGTTTGTTTTCTATACTCTGAGAAAGAAGTTGCATCAGTGTTTTACAAGTAGGTCAGTGACAATTCTTTATGTATTTCTTAAATTCACATGGACTCCAGGTTCTGGCGTAGGAATACAGGGCTAAAACTGCTGTGAATAAAATATTCATGTTTTTCTTTAAAAATAAATAGACCCAGATAAGCTGCAGTAAGAGAGGTAATGCTTTGCCAGGGCAGGATTGTCATTGGCATGCTTTAAGAGCTTTACTCACTTCAGTTTATTAGCATATAATTAATATGAGCATAATTAATAGGAGATTCCCTTTGCAATGAAATCATTCATGAATTTGGGGCTTGTAACACGTCTTAACTTTCCATTTGTCATGAAAAATGTTGTGAATATTAGTCACTACTCAGAAAACGTACTTATTTTTTTAGGATCTAGTAAGGATTCTGATGGGGAGGAGTCAATATCACGGTGTCTGATTCACACGAAAATCTCACTGAAATTGAAACATTTATGCCTGGAAGACTGTTTACAAGCCAGCTGTATTACAGAGCACCAGCTGTGTCACGCAGCGTGCTCCCGCGTGTGTTACCGAAGCACACCAGGCTCACCCACCGCCGGGGCCATTCCCATGAGCACTTTGCTGTGGAATTACAGAATGTTGTTTTATCCTAGAGGTTTCATACAGTGAAAGTTGTGCTCATTTCGTTACAAATGTGGTACTTACCTATGACCGGCTGGTATTCTGAAAAGAAAGTCCCATAGTGGGTGCAAAAGCCTAGCCTTGTCTCCTACAGATGTTGCCTTGAGCAACGCTACCTCTTGCGTTTGTGTGGACCAGAACTATCTTAGTTCACACACAAAAAAAGGAAGGAAGGAAGGAAGGAAGGAAGGAAGGAAGGAAGGAAGGAAGGAAGGAAGGAAGGAAGGAAGGAAGGAGGGAAGGAGGGAAGGAGGGAGGGAGAGGGAGAAAGAAGATACATCTGAGACATCTAGACTCTGGAGAGCCTTGAAACCTACTGAGAGCCTTAAAGGTTAATATCTGGAATGGGCTGCTCTAGACAGAGACCTGGCTTAATGCAGAAAACTCTGGATTATTGCGCTTTCTCCAATATGTTGTTCTTATAGATACATATATGCTGTACCATTTTCTTAGGTCTGTCACCCTTTGCTGTGCATGGAGTAGATTATGGTGAACCTCAGTGTGATGCATGTGTAGATCTCTTGGCTAAAAGACATGGTTTCCATCAAAGGGAAGAGCATTCTGGCCAACTAAAGGAGTAAAACAAAAGCTTTTTTTTTTTTAGTGTTTCCATAATATTCAAATTTAGGAAGGGACATGCCCAGAAAGTCTGTAAAACTGTAAGTCTCTAGAGTGATCAGAAAGTGATTCCGTGGGTATGTATTAGGTATCAGAAACATGTATTAGGTTTAGCAAAATATTTGAAAGTTCTAATCATCAATATCATATTTCTTGCATTGGTAGAAAGTCTCATTCTGCTGTTCACTTAGTTCTTGGTTAGCTGAACTGTGTCTCTATTGACATCTCACATAGAAAAACATGTCTGTGTAACGTGTATAACGTCTGCCCTGGGCTCCACATAGATAACAGGGAGCAGATAAAGCAGGTTGGATGGCATTTTGAGTGATTTTTCATGTATGTGACATGAAGACGAGTGTCCGCTCCCCGGAGATCTCTTTAGAGAGAAATGGATTATCGCAGGGGCGGGCCTCACCTGATTTACACGCTTGCTCCTCTGTGGCAGCCCCTGTTGATGGGAATTGTGAGTGGCTGCTGGCAGACGCAAGAATGAAATGTAGATGTTTGCCTCTCTTGGTTTGTTCACTTGCACGTCTGACTCAACTGGCTGTGAGGTTCATTGTGCACCATTATTGCTCTAGCTTTTGAACCTCTTTCTTAAATTAATTGCTTCTGGTTCAGTTATGTGTAACCAATGTGATTGAAATAGCATGAAAACAATCACTGGCGTGTGGTCGTTGTCCGTTAACTCCCACAACAAAACACGTCTTCCATCAGCCTGCCCTGACAGCCAGCAGATTCCATGAGTTCAGAAGCATGGTTCCACTTTGCCAACAGGCTGGAGACAACATTTTGGTGCAGCAGAGGTGTTAGTCGGACCTGGATGGGACTGGGATGTCACCACCTCCTCTACTGGCTCCACCATCTGGAGCAGAAGCCTGTAGCTCTTCCAAGGGTGACATGGGTGATAGGGCAGGCTGGAGCTGTGTGTAATGCCTGCGTTGTGGGCTTGGATTGAGGGATGGGTTTCATTGCTCTGCTTGCATCTTTAGCCACTTGTCTTTTTTTTTTTTCTTCTAGGAACGAAGGCGTTTGCTTTTTGTGTTGCTTAGGATCTGAGTTGGTTAGTCTGGCCTGGAAAGGAGATTTGCAGTTGCCTCCCATGGTCTTCCCTGAAAAAAAATATGGAGGAAAAAACTCTCTTCCTTTCGGTCTTTAGTTATTTGGAAAGATTTGTAAGGATTATTTGTTAAAATTTTATTATTTCTAAAGATCATAAAAGATGAATTTGGGGGGAGGTCAATAAACACTACAGGAAATCACAGGCTGACACCAGGGTCTTACCGGCATGCATACGAAGCTGGCAAAAATTAAAACAATCGATTCCTTATTCTGCAGAATTTGAACAACCAGCAACAGTGAGTTCTCGCCTTGAGCATTAGGAATCTTTCCGAAAGGGAAGGTAAGGATGAGGCCATTCTCGGCCCCTGTTACACAAAGTAAGCCACAGAAGCGTCACTTGCTGGGGCGAGGGGATCTTGCGGAGTCGCCGCAAGGTGAGGTAAAATCGTCCTCCAGGACGGGGCGAGCGGGACCCCGCGCCGGGCGAGCCCCGCGCTACCGGCCACGTCCCCGCGCCGCGATCTTCCCTGAGCCCTGCAGGCGTCCGGGGTTCTTCTTCCTTCCCCCCCGAGCTGATTTTTGTGCCTGCCCGCAGGTCGGGCCGAGGTTTCGCCTCGGGATGGGAGTCAGGCGGCCGCTCCGGCAGGGGCGGGCGAAGGCGAAGCGGGGAGGCCGGGGCGCCCGAGGGCTGGGCGCCAGCGCCTC
>VXAL01018174.1:161015-194769 GCA_013399475.1 Chauna torquata | reverse complement strand
GGGGCTGTGCGGGGCCCGGCGGAAAGTTGCGGTGGCGGCGGGCGGGCTAACGGCACTTTCTGGGTCAGTTGCAGGCTTCGGCGTGGACCCCTCGCTGCAGATCGACGTGCTGTCCGAGCTGCAGCTGCCAGGCTCCGCGGCGGGCGTGCGCCAGGTGCCGGGGCTGCACAACGGGAGCAGAGCCTTCCTCTTCGCAGGTACGGCCGCCCCGGCCCCGCGCGACTTCGGCGGCCGCGGTCGGTGCCCTGCGCCGGGCTCGGGGGCTCGGCTGCGCCGCGAGGCTTCTGCGTGCTCCTGGAGCACCCGCGGTCCTCTCCCGCCCTGCCCGCTTGGCTCCGCTCCTCTTCTTCCCTACCCCCACCCCCGCTTTTTTCCTCTCTCGTTCTCCCTTTTTTTAATCCTTTCGCTGGTAGACGCTTAATTAAAGTACAGCAAGAACAAGGATGGCAGATGGCTTATTTTGCGAGTCGTGGGGTGCGGTGATGAATAATAGCACCACCCACTCTTCTGCTTTACTTGGGAAACGCTAAACATACTCCGGTTCCAGGCAAGGAAATGCTCGCTGGAAGTTTCATGTGAATCGAGCAAAATGCTGAAATTGAAGTGCCCCAGAGGAGTGAGGCAGATCGTTGAAAATAAGAATACTGTTTTAACCAAGAGGAGGTGGCCCTTGTGAGCTTTGATGCTATACCCATTGTGAGAAACAAAGACCGAGTTTTGGCTTCTTATAGTGCTTGTGATTATTATTATTATTTTTTTTTGCATTGGAGTAGAAATAAAAAGAAGTCTTTTTCCACCTTTCAAAAACACATTTAGGAGGTTTATTTCAAAATACTTCCGTATATTGCAATTCATGTAGGTCTGTAAAATAATTTTCAGTGGACAATTGAATTTGCTGGCATGGGTTACATTGCCTACACTTGCTCATCTTCAGAGTATTTGTGGGTTACACTTTAATAAAGTACCAATATTTTAAATGAAGCTGGAGTCAGGAATATTTTCAGGAAAAATCTCCATCTTCCTTTAAAAAAAAAGACAAAACTAAAAATTCCCTTTAAAAGCATGTTTCCTATGTGAAAAATGATGAAACGTTCTTTAGAAACATGACTAAAGAGGAGCAAGGGAATATAGCTCAACATCTGGTGGAGCAAGAGCAAATCTCTGCATCAGACTGTAGTTTTAAAATAGAGGGACTCTGTTGTTGGCTTCTTGTGTCATGCCAGGAGTTTCAGCTCTGATCTGAAAGAGTTTCTGGTGCAAGAAGCTGTTTCCCATGCAGAGGAGTTATAATTTAAGGGAGATAAGATCTGGAAAGGGAATTTCTTTTCATGTTTGCATTAATGAGATAATTTATCAGAAGCTAATAGCTGCCACAGGCTTTTTTAAGGTGATCGCTATAGCGGTGTCCTTCCCTGGTACAGCCAGCATGTGTCACTATGGACATTAATGTGAAGACACGTGGGCATGTGCGTTCAGAAGCTCTGACACATGCTGCCTTTAATAAACGTCAGTGGTGGGCTTGCAGCTTTAGAACAGTCCTGTGTGAGAGGGTAACTGCATAGAATGGCAAAGTGTTTGTATGGCTGTGTGCTCCCTGTCCTAAAATAGCTGTAATTTTTAAGGTATGGTAGTGTTCTAAGTTGAGGCCTCACCGTGCTATGACGCAGGGTGGGGAGTTAAAACTCCGTATGACTTCAGCCTTAATAGTGTTAGAGGTTTGTAACAGTAACTCTTTTTATTATATATTTTCCCAGTGTTGGGACAAAAAGATTACTGGGTTACTAAAGAATCTTTCAAGTTACTCCCTCTTTCTTTGTAATTAAGGGTATATGTAGGTTGCTAATTTAGTTGTAACTACAGCAGAAAAAGTTTAAATTTTCATACCAACCTCTTATTTTGTTGAGAGGAATCGGGGGACAAAATGGACAGAAACTCTTGGGTCTAAGTAGTGGTTGAAGACACTCGGTATCCTTTAATGTTCTGCAGGATTGAATACAGTTCCGCTGTTACTGCACAAGACTGCCGATTTTTCTTATAGGAAATGGAGTCCTTACTGGGCAGACTTTCCTTTTCTGACTTGCTTTTAGAAATATAGACATTGCCATATTCAATCAGACCACCCGACTGTGTAGTCATTTTTGTTCTGCTCTTAGAGCTAACACTACGGAAGCATTGCTGCAACATTAACGTGAGTATTTGCAATGTGTAAATTTGAAATATATATTCTTGCTGACTTCAGATTTGTTTTTGCCTGTTTTTTCCTTATTCATGTTAAAGCCGTAGTCATAAACCCAAATAATTTTGGGAAAAGGAAACAAATGACTTTAAATGATCTATGAACCTACTTTCAAAGCTTTAACTTGCGTTCATTTTCCCTTTGGCTTCTTCAGAAGATGAATAGTTTATTGTACAACATGCATTTTGGTATGTTGCCTTTTTGATAGACCATGTTCTTAACTGGTGTAAAGCCTTACTTTATATATGCTTAAAACATGTGAAAAGCCTGAACACTGTTCTTTATTTTAGAAAGAAATTACAAAACAGGCAGGTTGAACTGACAACCCACACTTAAAGATGTAAGATGGGGAAACTGTACATACAGCTAAAGCAGAATGGTCTCTTTCCTTCTCTTTCTAGGTGAAGAGACAGATGTGACTGCTTAATTGAATATAGCACCAATCTGCAATATGAGGGATGTTTATCATCTAATTGTCTATCATGATAAATTCTCCTTTCCATAAATGATTTTTAAAGGAACTTTAAACTTTTCTAGATCATGTAACACAGTATATAGCTGCCCTGCATTCTGCGTTTTATTCTGTTATGGTCAGTTCAAGAGCATTTAGTTTCTTCCTTAACAGTTCTTGATCTAGCAATAATTAAAGCAATTTGGAATTTGTGGTCACTTGGACTTCCTTTTGTGTATCAGTGTGATCTGTTGCTGTACATATCCTATAGAAAGTAAAAGACTTATGAAACAGAACTCTTCCCACTGACTTAATTGGGATTAAATGCTTAGTCATGTATCTGGAAGCCTTTTAGGTGCTTGATGCTACTTGGTTGTAGTGGTTGGTAGCATCTGAATGCCACTGCAATCTGTTCCTGTATAGCTGCAGGGACTTACTTCATAAATCACTTTCCTACAGAAGAAATAAGTGTAAAGTGTTCCAGTGTAGCTTGTGGAAAGATACAATTATGAATAGAAAACAGGAGGAAGTTTTTCCAAAATGTTAGTGTTGCTGTATATGAACATCTGCCAGTGCTTCTAGCCAACAGCAGATATTATGATGTCAAAATATATTGAGAAGAAAATTATTCCTCTTCTGGTCAGAGCACAGAAGTCGGAGACCTACACCACCACCTTCTCTGATGGTGACTGTTTATATCAAGTCAGTGAAATTTTCAATACCTGAGTTTTCCCTTTGCAAAATAGGGATGACATTTAAGATAAAGCCCAAAGATTGAAGAATAATTAACGTGTTTGAAGAAAGCTTTGAATTCCTTTTGGAGAAATGCTAATTGTCATTCTTATAACTTTCTTTGTAAATAACTACATTAATACAATTTGAGGTGATAAGTGGAAATGGACGTAAATGTTGCCATTTTCCTATGCAAATATGAAAATCATATTGCTGCAAGAGCACTTGTTGCATAAGCAACCGCATGAACATTTAAAGAGGCAGACAGAGGCACCACCAACAGAGACTGGAGGGTGTTAGAGGTTTTGGATGTGTCAGACATGTCTGACCACGGCAGGTTTGCTGAGCATAGACTTAACTTCAAGCATGTGAAATGCATGGCTTCACTGGGACTTCACAACTTGTCATAGGAAAGGGTGTTCTCAGATGTGAGAATCTAAATAAAAGCTGCAAGAGTAACTTTGTCTCCTTCTGGCACTCCTCTAGGCAGAGACTTTGTTATACCCCCTCTGCCCTACTCCCCGGCCCATTAGGCTCTGTATTGCTTATATATATATATAAAATATTTTGATAGTGTTTCTGGGTTCCACTTGAACTAGCCGTATTGCTGTTGATAGTAAATACTACATATCAGACTTTGTCCAATGCACTGATGGAGACATCTTTCAACCACCTCCAGCAGCAGTGGAGAGTGGTGGAAGGTACACAGTAAATCAAGTGAAAAGAGGCAGAAAAAGTGAAAACGAGAGCAAAGTGATGGGTAAGGAAAGTATATACACCCATCAAAAGGTGTATGTACTCCTCAAAGAGGAGAATGAAGGGTGGTCAGAACACTGCAGTTGGGTGGTTACAAGCACAGGAACAATTCCTTAAAGGAAAATGTCAAAAGGGCATGACAGTCACGAAAATGTGAAAGCTTGTGTATCTGAATGCATAACTTGAACTCATTCAGAATGAGTTTTTTCTTTACTGTTTAGGATATGTGACTCTAAATATGGCTATAAGCAATATTTAGATATTTGTGATGAGGAAGGACAGTTCTAGAGGCAACATATTGCAGATTATGATGAGGTACAAGATGTGCTTTAAAACACCGAAGAAATGACTATCTCAGTGTGATACACTGAAAAGGACTCGGTGCTACTGTTTTTGAGTTGGATCTTGCTGGCACAAACTGCTGGGGGAGGGAGGGAACAATGCTAAAATACACCTCTTGGTGTAAATGATTCATTGCATATCGCTGCATGACTGGATCATTAGCCCATTATTTAAAAATGCGAGCAAGACGATATTACTACATTTATTTTTATATACATAAAATATGTATCTTATATCCCTCTGGAAAGAACTCTGGGTTTTGGCCCATGATATCTCTGAACATTACTAAACAAAGGAGCTAAAAGTAAAGCTTTAAAACTAGATGTGAGTAAACTTTCTCTCATAGAAATAGGAATCAGGTTAGCTATGCATTTCACACTTTTTTCTTGCCACCTGTCACAGAAACCATGGACAGATGCTCTCTTCTGGTTCCAGCTGAGCCTGCTGAAAATAGTACTGTTTCCAGCTGATTGTCACTGCCCAGGAGCTAGAGGTTACAGTCCCCACAAGTTTTCCGATGCAAGAGATCATATGAACATCCCCCAATCTGCTGATGGCAAAGTTGGCTGGCTTCAGGAGCTAACTGGGCTTCAGCGACATGGATTAGAGATGCCCAAAAAACCCCCTTTCTTCAGCAGTCCTAAAGACTCAAATTGTCTCCCAGAGGAGCAGGAACAGAGCTGGGGGAGGGAAGGCTAATGTTGCCAAGTGGCATGGCTGACAGGAGAGGGAGTACTGGTCTGCAGCTTTTTTGTATTGGAGCAAGCTAGTTTCTATCTCAGAATCATTGAATCCTTAAAATGTGGGACCTTCCAGCATGAAGATCGTCTGTACATGATTAAAATTCCCAGAATGTTTTGAAGAGACAAAGAAAGCCCATCACCCCTTAGTTTTGAGAAAGACTGAACTAATACCTTTCCATTTTAGTAAGTACTGGAGTTTCTTTCAACGATAGAAATACCTGATGTAAGTAGTTACTCTGACAACTCGGTAGTTAGAGAGATGCATCTGAATTTTGGTGTTGCTGGGACGACGGTGTGCTTTCCCACCACTGCTCTCTGTCCCCTTCCACCTTTTGCACGTGCCAAAGTCACCTCTGCACCTCTCTGCTGCTGTGCAAACGGTAACTATTGCAGTGTGGCACTGCCAGGGTTGTGGTCAGTGAGGCTGTGGAGCTGGGTTAGGTGCTTGAGGAGGGAGCCCTGAAGAGCTGGGCTGCTTCTGCTGGGGCTGCAGAGTGGGGACTGGTGCTGCAAGGCACCCTCTCGCTCCAGAAGTAAGAGCTAAATGCTTCTCCTGTCAGTAGCGTTAGTTAGAGGATGTGTTCGGGTAGTATTTGCTGCTGGAAGAGCCTGTCCAAAAAAGTAGGAGGCAGTATGTAAAAATTCTGCATGCAATACCCATCCCAAACCATGCTGAGTTACATGTAAAAGAATCATAGAATTATTTAGGTTGGAAAAGACCTTCAAGATCATCAAGTCCACCCCTCAACCTGACCTACCATGTCCTACCATTAAACCATGTCCCTTAGTGCCACTTTCACACAGAACTATTGTGTACTTATCTGCTGCATAACCATGTGCATTCTTTACTGCTGAGTAATCATAAATATACCTGCTATCGTTGCACACTAAGCACTGCCATGCTGGCTTATCTGTAAAACGGAAAGTGAGACAGTTATTGGAAGAACAAAACTTCAGTGGTGACTTGTGACTGGTGCTTATAATAACAGTACAGCATGGAGCAGAGCTGAGAAATGGAGTGTGAATGGGGACCTGATATACCGCAGATTTAGGTTTCTGGAGAAGAGCTTGCGATCCCTATATGTAGTCATTAGTGTACAGCTGATACAAAATTAAGGAGTGACAGAAAACTTGGACTGTAGCACTTGGGGATTTTAACTGTCTTAATGCTGGAAGTTTTAAGTAAATAATGTCACTGAGAATGTATATTGGGCATATAAACCATTGTACAAGCCTAAGAGCAGTAAAGCTATTTTAACTATGGCTCTAAAAATGATGTCATTGTTCATTGCAAGGAAAGATATTTTACATGACGTTTTTTTTCTCTGTATTCTTAGGTTTTCTATGGTGGGCTTTTTTTGGGAGTGGGAAAGGAAATAGGCAGAAATTAAATATTCCCTCCATAGCCTCTTTTTCTTTCTTTTTTAAATGTGCTCACATCTTGTGCCATATGTCTTGGTATGGTCTCTGGGCACCTTTTGGTCTGGTAAGTTCTTAAGAGCACAGATTCTGGAAGAAGCTACAGCCTGGGGAGAGAAACAATATGTGCTTGCTGACAGAGGCACCGTGGCTTGCATGCCCAGATCCTCTGGGGAGATGGTGCCAAACAGCATGGGCTTAATGGGACAGCTAAAGCCTCCCACCTCTGCAGCTTCAACCTTTGCAAGTCGACGAATGCTCGCATTTATTAATATGCAAGGGCTTCACTCCAGCTGGGGGAATGTCCTATTTTGCTGTGTTCTTGTGGGCTTCTTTGTTGACCTGGTGCTCTTCACAGCCAGGTTGCTTCTAACATCTGCAACCAATTGAAGTCTCTGGGGCTCTGTTTTCTATTGGAAAGGTGCTGATTGTCTAAAACTTTGTATTTTCTATGACAGTTTGGTTGCTCAGGTTAATTCAAATAATCGTGCTCTGTTTAGACATTCAGTATGGCTCAGAACAATTCATAAGGATTAATAACAGGTAGAACTGCATTTGCATGTTCCTACATTTACAGTCAGGCCTCTTCAAATATATCTGAAGGACAACCCCCTCATTGAGGCTAGTGTTAGGGCTCAGCTCTGTATGCATTTGCAAGCTGAAGATGAGTCTGGTGTGCAGCTCTGGGGCATGTATGGAAGGAAAATACGTGAAGATGGTGTCTGTGTGCTGATGTGGGGCAGAGCCACAGCAGGTGCCATGAGAAGGGGAGGATGGTTGGAGGACTGGGGGCCAAGGAGAACTTCCTCCATCGCTACATCCCCGTCAGCAGCTGATCGGGAGCAGCCAAGCCTGGGTGGCTGCTCACCGGGCAGCCCCTCCTGCCAGTGCAGCAGGGTGCAGTGGTCTCGGCTGGTGACAGAGGGGATGTGGACAGCAGGACGGCATCTGTCTTGCATGTGGTAGAAAGCCCAGCACCTCAAAGCATGTGTGTCATGAGAGCAGGGACGTACACTTCCAGGCAGCTGTCAAGGACGTCTTTCCATACTGCTGGGGGAGGATTGTGTTGGCAAGGGGCGGTGATGTGGGAGAATGAGGTCTTGCTGTCCTTATGTAACTGCTTTTGCAGTGACATAGTTCTGTAGCCATGAAGCGTGCCTGACACTAGCTAGGTTAATGGTTTTTTATGTTTTGTTTTTATTTTTCCTGCCCTACTGCAGCACAGTTCATTCTCTAGTGAGGTTTCAGAGAGGACAGCAGCATTTACTCTATGTTCCTTCATGTAGATCAGTCTCAATGCCTGTTTCCTCCTTTCATCTGCACATAACCATACTGTTTCCATATAAGATCTGGGAGTTTGGTTTCCTGCACTCTCCCTATTGCTTGCGTTCATCTAGTCTGTGTTCTCCACGGCTTGTGGGTGCTGCCTTGGAAAAATACCTCTACGAGTGGTTAACTTTGCTGCTTCCATTGCATCTTCAGGGAGGCATAGAACTGAGCTTGTAAATTATTTAAAACCAGTGGATGAGAGCTGGAGATTATATATAGCTGTCACGGGAAGCTGTACCTCTATGTAGTTACTCTTCAGTTCCCTATATTGTGTCATGTTTGGCTGCACGCCAAGGTGCAGATCCACAGAGCAGCTATGTTCTCCCACCTTAACTTCTGAGGCAGAGCTGAGCAGGAGGGGAAGAGTTAGGGGGTGAAAAATTATTTTTCACTGAACTTTTCTATTCATCTGTTTTGGTTAAATCCCTCTAAATTTTGTCTCAATGTTTAAGAAATACTGATTTATCCATCTCCATGTTATCAAAAAGATTTATTCTCAGGAGAATCTGAGAAATGTGATAAGAAAAGATACGTTAGTTTTTCAATTTTTGCGTGGTTGTGTATTGTTTTCCATGATAAATACCCATTATGAATGTTTATTCAGTTATTTCAGGTAGCTGGCACAGAACTTTAAAGACTTAGTTTTGTTGCAAAAGTGTTATTTAAGTTATGATTCCATTCAGGGAGTACATTTCTCTTTTTTTTTTCTTTAAGCCATGTTTGGTTGGAAAAAAATGCTATAGCCATTTTCAACATGCAAGACTTTTACAACGAATTTTTTTAATTCTTACATTAAGCAATTTTTTGTTTGTTTTTCTCTTCTTGGTGCATACTTTTTTGTGTGTGTGATCCTGATGACCTCAGGGAGAAATAAGAGCTTAGAAAATTGACTTCTGTGTTGCACCGTCTTGGGAGATGCTACTCACATCTCTGTGTACCTCTGGAAGGTGCTGAAGCAATGGACAGGGCATAAAAGGATGAGTAGACTGAAAAAATTCCGAAGACAGTGTTCAAAAGGGTTTCAGCTGATTAACATATTTGCAGCAGCAACATTGCTACGACAGACTGTAATGTTTCCAAAGGAGCCATTACAATCAATATTGCTAGTGATCCATAACTGAGAACTCTTTTAGTGGAATTTAAGTGGCAATTTCCCTCTCTAAAAATGTAGAGGGAGTATAATAAGAAAAAGACCTTCACTTTTAGAGTTGTTCTCTTTGTTAGAGTAATGTTTACACAGTTTCATCAGCATAAATGCTTGTGTAAGGATAATTAGACAATGGTAACATCCATAGTATTTGTTCTCTGAAAAGAGTTGATGTGAAGAAGAGACATGCTAGCCTTGACTCCATGGCTGGAAGTCTAGCAATCTCTAAACACAGTTGCATAATGATCCAGAAAGGTTCCAAAGGAACTTTTGTGGTTTAGAGGTCAATAATCTGTGTTTTAATAACTCCCTAAACAGCATTCCCGTATTGGCCCATGGCTGTTCCAAAGGCACTCAGATTTCCTGTCACAGTGACTCATATCCCTTGAACCTGAAATTGTCCCCAGCTTTGTTCAGCACCCATTCAAGCTGGGATAATCTTGAGAAATATCACGTGGACCTGTTCAGTAATGCTTTTGTCAAGAATCTCTCTGCATACACTGTTAGCATTTCAAACATAAGGAAATCATACCGTAGTAGGAGATCTGGGAGTTTGATTTATTTATTTTTTTAAACTGAGATTATGTCTGGCATATTGCATTCAGTCTGGGTTTCTCCATTTCAGAAAAATATCAGTGAGTTGCAGGGAGTGAAGAGAACAACAGCAAACCTGATTGTACAGTAAAAAGGACTGACTTACAAAGAAACATTTTGAAAGAACTGAAAATGTAAAGCTTGTCCAAGCAAAGACAAAAGTGTTGTATGATAAGTGTCTACTATTAGAAGATTCTCAGAGGTTTAGAATGAAGGAATTATTTAGTATTCAAAGAGGTTGAGGTAAAAGTAATGTAATGATTTTATAAATGGGGAGGATTTAAGATAAAAGGAGACTTTCACAGTGAGCTAGTTTAGATTGTGGGATAACTACTGAAAGGACGTGGTGGAAATCTCCACTTTTGATTTTGTAGAAGATGAAACGAAAAAGTCTAGGAAACATTAGCTATGTTGTAGTCATTGTGTGGCTTTCAGTTCATGTGCTAAGGACAGGGTGGATTATCCTCTAAGTTTTTCTAAACTCTGGAAATCTGGGGTGTTGATGGAGTTCTAGCATGGGGAGAGATTTTAAAGACACAGCGGCTTATCCAACACCTAATACTCATTAAAATCAAACTGGTGCCTTCGATTTCTCCCTAAAACTGTACTTTGGTACACTTGAGTATATTTTAATGGTACTTGGGTGAAACAAGCTAACGAGAGCAAGAAAGTCAGTATTTGGAAGCATTTGTAATTTTAACTCATCCAAGCTTATGAATTGTGCATGTGTATAAAACCTGTAGCTGATTCACTGGGGCTAGAAGACACATTCATAGAAGCATGGATTCCATTAATACCTGATTTAAAAGGAAATTTCCTGCAGGAGAATTTGAGCCTCCCCAGCTTCCTTGGGACTTCTGGGAATCGTAGCTTGAGTCCCTCATGTACCTTCTGTTTGCCTGTCCCACTCATAGCTGAGCTGTGTGTATAGTATTCCTCAGTACGCCCACTTCAGAATTCTTCTAACCTTTTCTTTACCTGGCATCAAAACAGATACTAGATTAGTAGTGATTTTTCTGAGAATGCCAGTAAGGTTGGTGGCTTGGGTGCCCGTCACCTCCCCTCAGCTGTGCCCCCCCCCCCGCCCACTGGTGCTTCCCCCTTGTTTGTGCTGGAACCTGAATTCTCCTTACTGTTCAGTCTCTACCTTCTCTTCCCATCTACTGCTGTTTGCTCAGGCCACTGCCAGAGACCTTGGGCTAGCAACAGTGTTAGATATATCTGGCATGCTTCAGATACAATTTTTCTCCACTGGTGGCCTCCCTTCCCCTGCCTTGCATGCTGTGATGGCTTTGTTACTGGCATGAAGGTTTGGGTTTTCTGGAAGTCTTGAGGCTGGTGACTGTTGACCATTCTCTTGTGTCAGAAGTTTATCTTTCATGCAGATCACATTGTGTTCATCTGGGAAATAAAGATGGATCTCACATTAATACTTTATTAGGCTTGCCATTGCCTTGTGTGAAAATAATTCTGTCTTAACACTTAGATGTTTGGTGAGCCAAAGGCAAGTAATCCTAACATGAGTACAAAAACAACTACACCCTAGAAAGCCAGAGGTTAGGGAAAGCTAGGATGAGAGGTCGCAGCCATTGCAAAGATGGAGAAACCATTAGATTCTTAATGTAGGAAAAAGCTAAACCCTCCAGGGCAGCTGCAGATGCTTGAGATTGGATCTCAAGAGGTCTCTTCCAACCTAAAGGGTTCTGTGAAACATAGGCTGCAGGTGGTAGGTCTTCAGAAGCAGCATATAGGTCACAGGAAAAAGGAGCTTTTGAGAGAGAATGACTGAGCCAGAGGCTGTGAGTAGGTCTTGCTCACACTCGCACAGTGAGAACCAAGTGAGGCAGAGCTGTGGTGTGTTGCTCAGGGGACGCAGGAGTGTCCAGCATGATCCTAATCCAGAGGTGCCCTGGCAGGTGCTGGTCTTTTACAGTCTTTGTCATTGCATGACCCAGTTCCCATCTGGAACATGATACATTTGAGAAGCCTGAATTGTGTCATATCTTCCGGGAGGAGGGTAGGTCACGTAATCCAGCTTAATCTACATCCAGCATAATCTGCTTGTGCGGTTTATTATTGCTATTGGTTTGTACTTTATTGTTTTTAATTGATTCGACTTTGTTTACCTTCAGTAGTCTGCTTTTTCATTTGGAAAAGGCTAACAACCCCGCTTCCTCCTCCTGTCCTCACCCTGTGGCATCACCTGCATAACTTTCAAAATCCTGTCTGTGCTATATGACTAGGGACTGGAAATAAATTTAGTCTTTTAGCAGTTCTCATGCGTGTCACGCCTTTATTATAGTACCAGTAGGGCTGGAAGACGATGCATTATTTTTTGCATTATTTTTCTTGTGCTCTTCAGTCTGTATCCCAGTGTTAACAGCATTGCATGGTGTGATATTTTTGTTTGCTGTTAGGTCAGTTTGGCACAGTGTGCTCATATGACAGTATGCAGCCAAGCCTAACTAGGTGCATATGCCACAGATGGCAGCAGCAAGGAAAACAAGACAGGCTTCGTTTTCTCCACAGGTTTCAAGGTGTTCTCAAAGCTTCTAGAAAACTGCTTTGTGTCTAAAGAGCTGTGAGTGTGTGCATGTATGTATGCATCTGTGTCTATAAAGCTATATTAGCTGCAGCCTTTTAAATGTAGCTGGAACCTGTTTTAAATGAAGAACCAGACAGGAATCCCACTTTGTGCTACTTCTGTGTTCTTGTTCAAACATAATAGGTTTTATAGTGGTACTGGACCTGAAAAACCTAAACAACATCATCACAAGTAGGAGCACTTGGTATTACCTACAAGGGAGCAACTACAAAGAGTCTTCAGAATTTAAAGACAAATTGATAATAGTGGTGGAATATAGGCTAGGGAAAACTAGTAATCAAAAAAGTTATTGCATCTTATAATTGATAACCCAGAAACTGTAAATCATCAGAAAGAATTACAATAATAAATACCTGGGGCAGAACGTACTATACAGCACACACTTCGATTTTCCTACGAGTAGAATTTCCATGATGAACAGAAATCATCTTTTATCTTTGTCACTTTGTTATCATGTAATAGGTCCCTGCTGAATCGCACCCTCTCTCTTGGTGATAGCGCCTTGCATGATGACATAGTTACAGTGAAGCAGAGAGTATTTCTTGTAAGCAAGGAACAGTGTTTTTCTCTATTATATATGCATTTAAAAATTCCTGATAGTACTTTTGTACAGTTCTTCCCCGTGTTAATGCACGCATTACTTATATTCCTTCTAGAAATGTTCAGAAGTGCACATTCACATTTCCTTTGGCAGTTTGGCGGGAGTTGTTTTAGTAACAATCTAGCAAGGTAGGACCTGTATTGTTTGTTAAGCAAATCAGCTGTTTCAGTCCACTGCTAAGAATACAGATTTATAATCTGAAGCCCTGGAAATTTAAAGTTCAGGTTTTCTTACAATTAGGTTTCTCACCCTTTCATTTGCAAAAGGTTTGAAAAACTGTTAGAAGTATGCTATTGTAGATTCTGTCACTAGAACTTTTACTGTATTTATTTACCTATTTACTTATTTACGTTTTGTCTAATGAGTCCAAAAGTCACAAAACCCTCAGACATGGACTCTACATTTTTCTGGAAGAGTGCACCTGACTAGTTGCTGTGCAGCTGTGCTGCTTTGCCTTATAGTAAATTGTTCCCACTTGTAATCCTGGTGAAAATTCCTTCTTTGCGAAAGGAACCGTAGCCAAAGGGAGGGTGAGAGACATCTAATTGATTAGCATTGTGATCTGGCAAATTAAGCCTGAGATCAAAAGAGACCTTTGATTTCTAGTCCTGATGTTCAAATGGATTTTTACAGTGGTATAAATTTAGCCACTGGATCTCTCTGTGTTTATTTCTTTGTATTGAAAATATCTACTAACCAAGCAAAGGTGCTGTGGTTGTTTGTGTTGTGCTGCAGGCACACTGAGGCTCACTGCCTTTGAAACATTTCCCTGATTATTATCTAGGTGGGGAATCATCCTTTGCAGCTGCACTGTTAATTTGATGACTTCACAGAAGCAGTTGGATTCTGCTTGTGTAGTGGGTGGCTGGGGTGGAAGGAAAAATCCACCTTCCCCATTCCACTGAACACGATCAAGTTAGGTATGTGTGTGATGTAAACAATTGTTTCATATCTCAAATCCCAAGATTATCTCAGGGGTTTGGCCATATTTGAAAGAACTTGATTATACTTCGGCAGTTAGCACACGAACAATTGTTTTGTAGATGCACAAGGATGCAAAAGAGGCTGTTTCAGCAGGGGAAGTCAGTAGTCAGGCTGTGGGAAGGTCAGCTCTGCATTGCAGAAAGACTCAGCTTGATGTGACTTTCGTTGGTGTCTAGAAGTGGCCAGTGCATAAGCTCGGAGGCTTAATCCAGCTACTAGTATAATCGCTCTCAAACTAGCATTCAATAGCCTATTTTGCTGAATGGTCCTAGACAGGAACAGCCTTTTGGTGGTACTATCGTCAATTTACAGTGAATGCATAATATATTGCAGCAATGGTTTGCCCCAGACAGTCTTGTATTTGCAAACTCTTTCCTAAAGAGACATCCAAGTCAGTGCCAGGAGCTAGCAGGAATGATTGAGGGCTCGTGGCCAGCCAATTGTCCCAGTCTATCGTATCGGGTAGAGGGTTTTCCCTCATATTAAATATGTTCCATTTTCATTGCATTTTGCGTAGCTGATGATTTTTATTGTTCCTTTAGCTTAATAAAAACCAAACAAGCTTAACAAACCAAGCAAAAATTGCCTGGGGACTTTGACCATAGAGAACAAAATGTTACAAACAAAGCTCTTTGAATGAAATCATGATTACTTATGTAAATGCACAAACAACTCCCGATTACACAAGATTAATATTGGTTTGGTTATTTAAGATCAGAAACGTTGCAGCTGTGTTCAAGCATATATGTCCAGGCTCTCAGTATCTTTTTGCCCATTTTGACCCACTGTGGATTTGTGTTCTCAGCTGTGACAAAAAGGCTTTAAACACACAAGTATGTAGCCTGTAGGTGATCCAGAGTTTCGTCCAGAAGTGATACGGTTAACATTTTTTGAGGATATCAGTATGCACAGTCAATATAATTGGGAGAAGAACATGTGTGTTCAGAAACAGGTCCTTCTTCGATTCTCCTGCATCAGCCTGTTGTGACTTGTGGGATTTTGCGTATGTAATATAGGTCTGCCTGTTTGAAGTTGAAGGAAAGCCCTTGCTGGATGGCTCACCAAAACTGTGGCTGACATTCAGAATAGAAGAAAACTGCAAAGCAAAGGCAATTGGAACCTCTCCAAATGCTGCAAGAACAAACTGTGACATTTCTCTCCTTGTTTTTGTTTGATGTAATGATTGGGCTTCAAGTGAGTTTTTGTGTCGATTGCTTAGTTTCAGGTTATGTGCATGTTTCACTTCTCCTTTTCTCCTTTCCATCCATTGCAGTTCTTCCTACCTACATCTTTGTCGAGCCATCTCTATAATGGAGATGAGAAGGGAGACACATGGATGGTGATCAGCTGGGGTGGTGTCTAAACTGCACAGGCAGATGCAGTCCATGGGGTATCCCAAAGCCCTGATCATTCAACCTGGGATATTTACTGGAGTCCTTGCTCCCTCCATTCATGAGTTTTTGTGCTGTTGAGACTAGGTTGCACCCAGTTCACTAGGAGCACCCAGGTGCTTCAAGGTCTGTATATACCTGGTTGGATCCTGACAATTACAATTAGACCATAGTCATAGTGTTCACTCAAACTTGGCAATCTGGCAGTGCCGTGCACCCCCTTTGGGAATGGGCCCAGTGGGACTCTTATGGGGTCAGTGCTCACCCCCTGTCTTTTAGTCTTTCAATGTTGGGATGGAGCTGCAGCACCTCCTCCCAAACTACTGCAGAGCTCCTTCCTAGGGCTTGGCAGAAACCAAATTAGGTTCATGTAGTTTTGAAAAATTGCGGCGGCTCCTGTTTTGCTATTCTCTCTGAAATGCTTGCGAACCTATCAGGTGAGAATGAACAAGTGTGTAGGAAAAGTGTGTTGATCTTCAGGTTCTTTTCCAATGTAAATGATTCTATGATTCTATGAAAAGTAGCTCAAAATATTTTATCAACTGGTATCTTACTATCAGCTCAAATAAAGAGTCAGGTATGTATTTAAAAAAAAAAAAGCTAAACCAGTCAACATTCCCACTGAAGTATCTAAACCATAACATAACATTGTGAGGTTTTGGTCTAATAACCATTGCTTTACTTCTTTCTATCTTCAGTTTTCATTACAGTCATTGTTACAGGAATGCAGCTCATGAATTTGAATGCCCTGTGCTCCACCTAAAAACCTGCTGTACCCTTTCAACCTTGTAAAGATTCTGCTTTGGGATCAGCTTCACATTTTGCCTCGTTTGTTGAGATTAACTTAGTCTGCATCTGTTACTTAAATAAAAGAACAATGTAAGGTAAACAGTCTGAGATATTGTTGTCCTTTGTAGGCTGTGTGAAATCTCTAGTTAAGAAAAAGATTAGCCAAAAAAATTGATAAGGAGAAGTGACACAATGTGAATTTATGCTTGTGATGCTGATCCCAACTAGTGTAGGAAAATGAAACAAAACTGAGCTAGCTTTATTGTATTTTTGATAGTGTTTTTAGCCTGCAGCACTTCTCCATTTTCTCACAAACCACTAGAATCATATTTAGGTAGTTCAGCAAACCTACAGTCAGATGCGGAATTGATTTATAGATGCTGCTGTTAAAAGCTGATTATGTGCACATGAAACAAACTGTGGAGCTCCATTAATTAGAAAGCCTCCTTCAAAGGCTCTTCTGCAGGAGTTTTTGCAATTCAGTTCATCCTGTATGTTTAGCTGTAGATGCACTTCAGAAACTGAAGAGCCCACTCTTTGCTGAGACAAGTTATCTATTCCATTTAATAACTGTTTGTTTTTAATGTGGACTGGAAAACCTCTGTACTGAATGGCTTGTCCTAAACTGTATTTGAATGTAGTCTTTACTATGCAATTTGATATGCTGCTAGTGGTTTTTGCGGAACTTTTCCTGCTTACCTCCAGTAACATATACATGGTTGCTTCCAACACCTTTTTTAGGTAGTGGGGGGAGGCTGGGTTAGTTATAGCTGGATTAGTTGCCTGATATGGTTCCCCATATGTTTGCATGAATGCAGTTGTCACCACAGGGGTGAGGAACAGTAATTAAAGGTTTCCACCTCTTTCTGCTGCACTAGTTTAGACTGGTGGTAGTGCCTTTGGACCTGTGGAGTAAGTACTGTTGGAAGTTCGACTTACTGTCATGGATATACTGTAGTAATTGTCATCTCATGGGCATGACCGAAATGACAGTGTTTAACACCTCCCGGAAACCCCTGTATGGCTCTGGTATTTGCAAGTTCTGAGTGCAGATTGTCCGTGAGAGGGGAAGTGTGTCCTTCCAGGTGTGACTGCTGTTGCAAATTCTGAGCAGAGGCAGTCGCTAAGTTTGTCCTTTTAATGGCTGAGTTCCTGCAGGTCTTATGGTCAGTGGTTTTCTTCACTGAGCGTTCAGACTGCTTTGCCATGCTAGATCTTAAAGGACTTGACTTTCTCTGCCTGAGGCCAGCTGATGACCTCACAACTAGCTGTCCCAGATGAAGATCAACTGCCTCCTCCTGCTTGTCTGCATCCTTTCTGGGACTGTAAACTCTCCTCAATTACTGCGTGCAAACTTAGCTGAATTAACTCTAATTAATTCTCAGGTGATCAGTTCTGCTGAATTTGTAAGTCATTATTATTGCTTTCCATGGTATGTGAATGTTGCATATTAATTCTCCCTTCCCCCAGCCTTCCTCCTCAGTCTTTTGAGTTGTTTTCAGTACTTTTGCTAAATTGCATGTCTCGAATCAGCTGTACGTGTTACCACATGAGCATTATTGTTCCTTCGAAAGGCATTTTCATGCTGTAACCTTTAAATTGATCGAGGAGTGCAATGTGTTACACTTTGAGATTGGATTTTTGTTTCTTTTATTTCATTCAGTCGTCTAGAAATTAAAAATAGTGTTAATGCTATGGGTTTGTGAGTTGTTGTGTTGTAGTCAAACCAAACATGCAATATTCTAGGAAAGCAAAAATGATACCTAACAGGGCTAGAGACAAATTTCTCATTCAAACTAATAGCTCTGTCTATATTTTTGCACTTTAATATCAAAAGATTTACGCCATTGGTTTTGTGCATTAAAAATGCTCAAAGTGTGAGGTTTTTATGTAACTGTTCAGAAACCATAGATTATTATCTGAGTGTACTGGGTCTGGCCGGGATGGAGTTAACTTCCCCACAGCAGCCCATACAGCTCTGTGCTCTGCACCTGTAGCTAGAGCAGCACTGATACCACACCTGTGTTGTGTCTATTGCTGAGCAGCGCTGGCACAGCACCCAGACTCCAAACCCCCCCAAACCCAGTGGGCTGGGGGTGAGCAGCAGTTGGGAGGGGACATCACCAGGGCAGCTGACCTGAACCGACCAATGGGATATTCCATACCATATGATGTCACGCTCAGCAATAAAAAGCTGGGAAAGGGGAAGGAGAGGGTGGGGGCTCTTGTTATGAAGACGTCTGTCCTCCCGAACAACTGCTACGCGTATTGAGGCCCTGCTTCCCAGGACGTGGCCGAACACCGCTCGTTGACGGGAAGTAGAGAATCCTTTCTCTCTTTGCTTCCGCGCGGCCTTTGCTTGTATTATTTCTTTTCCCTTTAATTAAATTATCCTTATCTCAACCCTTAAGCCCTGGTCCATCATATTTTCTCCCCCTGTTTCTTTGAGGAGGGGGAGTGAGCGAGCGGTTGTGGTGGAGGCCACCTGTTTAGCTGGGTGAAACCACCACACTGAGATGTACCAGTTTGATTTTCCAAGCTGTTATGGAAGAAGTCCAGTTCCAGTAAAGTATTTTCCTTCAGTCTTAAAATGATTACTAGAAGGCAAATGTCAAGAATAATCCTGAATCAGTATTTACTGAGCACAGTTGGTGATCTATCAAGCTACTACCGCTAATGTTCAAAGGTAATCAGAATGAGGGATTTGTACTGTTGTGTTAGTGTAAAAAGATGGATCAAGGACCTTTTGGTGGTCTTTTTTTTTTTTTAAGAAATCCACCTCGTGCTTGAACTGAGCAAAGTGTGCTGTACTTCATCAGAGTAGTAATAATTCAAAAAGCTATGTAGGTGTTTGGTATAGTGAGCATGAACTATTTGCAATACCAACACTGAATGGCCCTGTTTTGTCAGTTTAACACTCTAGCAAGTAATGTGGAAATAATCTTAATACATAGGCTTCCAGCATGAACTGATCAGATCTTGATGCTTTTTTCTGTTTTTGAGAAGGTAGTCTAAGGCCATGATGAGAGAGGATAGGGTGCCCAGGTATGGTTTTATGGAAATAAAATAATGGAAAATGAGAATATCATTTGGATTTGGTGGAAATTAATATTTATTTCTAATTTAAAAGTTGTGGATTTTATTTTTGTTAAGCAAGCATAGTCTCCATGGGCCATTTTCCACTTCCAGCATAGAGCATTTATGACTTCCACTGATAGAGTGTGATAGAAGTTAAAAACTAGGAACAATGCAGAGGGATAAAACAGAGTGTAACTGGGGCAGAGAGGCACCCTAGCATCTTCCAGGATTCAGAACTGTGCAGGGAAAATCCAGATTTTGGAAAAAGGTAGTAGTTCTACATTTCTCATCTTCCCTTGTACTACCACTTCATTGTCTTGAGGGAAACCTGAAAAAAAATCGATTGGAGACAATGGCAGCAGAACGAGAACAGTCAGGGTATTTTCTACAATTCTGCTATTTCACACAATTCTGACATGACTTTCTCTTTTTTGTCTTGTGTGACTTTTTTTCCTCCAGCCCTCTTCCTTTTCCCTCCTCTTTCTATCTCCCTGTCTTCCCATCAAACTCACATTCCATGTGTATTCCTCCTACTGCCATAGTAAACCATAAATGTGTATCCAACTCCAATACACAACCCTGGAAACTAATAGTATCTATTCAGTACCTTAATGTCTCTATAGATTTCTATGTGCTCACTTTCTAAATTAGAGTAAGACTTATGTGGTCAGACACAAAAGCTGTTGAATGAAGGACCTGTGCAGCTTCTTCACTGTCATGTTCATGTGGACATGTGCTTTATCAGCTCTAACTGGTAGGAAGATGGGAGATGATGTAGAAATCATCTTCATCGCCCTTTTCCCCTGCCCTTCCCCATCCTCTTAGTAAGTCTTGCAATGTTTCAGGTGAGGGGGAATCAGCCTGAAGCAACATGGCTGAAAAAATTTAGAGTTTTCAGGGCGCATACTCTATAGGCTTGGTTTCTATAATCCAATCATCAACTGAAGTCAAGCAAAATATCTCTAGCAAGAAAGTTTAAAAGAAATATAACAGGTTGTTGGAGGGACAAGAGCATTGTTGCCGTGTAGTAACAATGATTAAGATGTAAGCAAGAACATTTCACACATTCCAGTGGTCCCAGCTCATTCTGGATTTTGTTCTGCCACTGTTATTTACTTTAAGTTCCAATGCTCATCCTGACAGAGACTTCTGAGACTGCAGGTCCTTCAGGCAGGTGAGCTCTGCTCCTCAGGGCAGACTCTCTTGACTACGCACACAAGCACATAAATATAGTTTTATTATACCTGATCACATCTTCTGTCCTTAGTCAAAATGAGAATATTCTAGTTTCAGTGTAAGCATGTAATCTGTGGGCCCAAAACTAATGCTCTAATGATAATGAACCTGCAAAATAAAAGGATATTATTTGGGCTTTCAAAAATGAGAAACCCAGCTACCTCATTTGCCAACTTGGCTAGAGGATGTGCTTTGCATCTAGGAGTTTGGCTCTGTAGGCTTCTAAGTGGGTTTCACATCTGCATTTTCCTGTATTCTTCTGTATCTTGATAGGAAAGCCACTGATAAGAGTGCAGTGCATGAGGAGCTTGTGATAGTGATTAGAGAATATGTTCATTCCGTGTCCTTCCTCTGCTCTGTCTGCTGGGAATATAGATTGTTTGTATTGCTAGAAATAGTTAATACAGTTAAATGATCTTTTCAGCATGCAAACCTGTGTCATTCCACTCTGTTATTGTCACTGGGCTAAAAATGAATGCTTTGATGTAATTGTATTTGAGTTGCTTTATGATTTATTAATAGTTCCATTAAAATACCATGGATGTTTGCTACAGTGAGAGAGTTATGTAATCCACAGTAGAAAAGTTATGAAGTTTCAAAGTTTCACAAAAATGCTTTAAAGGATCTTTCCTTTTATTTATTTGTTTATGTATTTTGATTCCCCTTTGTAAAGAAAAATGAGTCAAATTCAGCTTGGTGTGACACTGTACAGGAGCTTGGTTGGGACTTTTGGGTTGTACAGACTGTAATTACTTAAACACTTTAAAATGTTCCTGTTTCATAAACCACATTAAAATATTTGCTGTTAATACAGAATATTATTTTTTTATAGGTACAGCTTGCAATTTAAACCACTTTCTTAGAACAGTGGTGTAAGCTGGAGCTCAGCGCCAGTGCTGCCACAGAAAATCAGCATTTCTGTTGCAGTTAGCTCTCTTCTACTGTCCCTGAATTAGTGTCTCTGACCTAGAGCAGGATGGTTAAATTGTAATGACAAGAAGCTTGTGAATTGATTTAGTTTTTACACAGTTGATTACACGCTCTAATGAATTGATTTTATGCATTAAAAACATATATTAATTTTTTTCTAGTATAACGTATTATGAAAAACCTTTGGAATTGTTTTTCTAGCATTTTAACATCTTATTTTGTAAATTATCTCTCCAGGGGGTTTAAGGTTGAGCCATTTTATTTTCTGTGTGTTCAGAAACATTGCTTCAGTCTTGATTATGGGTGGGCTTTTAAAAGCAAAATCTTTTTATGTGTGCAATTACTCCAACAAATGTTTGTGACATCCTGTGCAAGAAGCAGCAGCAACATACTGCACAACTGGAGTATATAATGATTAATAAGTGACAGAATGTTTTGAAAAATGGTGAGTTTTTAAGTTCATTTATAACTATTACTTAAAATTGAGTAAATTGTCCCTAAAGAGATGCTTTTTTTTTTTTTTAATTAATTGTGCATAACTATTAAGTATAACATTTTTGTAGAAGTCATAAAAAAGAAGTTCAGGTTGTGCTTCACAGATTAGGCTCACATCCCGTGTTGTCACTCTGTGCTTGACTGCTACTGAGTCTGTATTTTGGATGAGTTATTAAAAGTACCATCTGGACATCCACGGAGAATGTAAGAGTCATGACTCTGTCTTGAAAAAAAAGCAACAACAAAAAACCAGCAACAGAACATTGAACCCCCCACCCAGAACAGAATGGGTGTCCTAGAAAATGTGTGCCCTTTTGTTGAAATGTCTCTCACTTGATGTGAGAGCTGGTGTTTAAAATACTTCTATCCCTGCTTTTGCCTGTCTTTTCATTGTGCTACTCAGATGTAGCTTGTTATTTTGTAAGCTCTTTGAGTTGAGTTTGTAAAATAAAATATTTTATACTGAGTATATTTCTGTATTTTCTTTTAGATACTTCAAGAAGTGTAAAGGCATCTCCAGAAACAGCCGAAATCTTTTTTCAGAAGTTGAGAAATAAGTATGAATTCACAATTCTGGTGACCTTAAAACAAGCCCATTTAAATTCGGGGGTTATTCTCTCTATTCATCATTTAGATCACAGGTAAGTACCACTAGCAGTATGCCAGCTAACGAAAGTATATGTATTTATACAGTCAATAATTGAACGTAAATTAGAGGAATATTGTTGTGTAACAGGTCATCTGCAAATATATATGTATAGTGTATGGGTAGGCATGTTGTGCAGATGTATAAAAATTCACAAGTCCAAGTCTGCCAAGGGAAAGTGGAGCAGCTGTCGCTCTTCAAATGCCTCTTGCCACTGAGGGCATGAAAAGCCAGTTCTCTCTTGTTGGTCATAGCAGAGCATCTGGTCCTTACAGTTGGTGTGAAGCTGTCACATCTGTAGAGCCACACTGATTTACAAAGCCTGGCCCTATGCATCCACCAGTTATGGGCTTATACCTACAACGAATGGTAGAGCGCTTTACTCAGGATGCCGTCAGCCTTAAATAACTAAAGTAAATGACTCTGAGCATTTGAGGATTATTTCTTTGAGAGGATAACAACTGCTAAAGGAATAAGATATTCTTTATATTTCTGTCTGAGTAATGGCTAATAAAAATAACCTCCCTATCACTCTGCAACAGAATAAAAAGGAGTTTTAAAATATGCACTTTCTGAGCAGTCATCAGCACCAGCACACGTGAAGTCTGCTTTAGGTTCAGAGTCCTTTTTATTTTCCTGTGTACAATCCCATAATTCTTTCTTGTCTGTTTCACCTCAATGCAGAAAAAAATATAAGGTAAAGACAGATGTTCAAGCAAAGCAAAATACCTGTTTCATTTACAAAAGTGTGCAAGTTTTCATTTGCAGGCATAGCATCAATTATTTTGTGCTTGCAGGTGGTCCAGTTGTACTTTTATTCTATTTCCCAGAGGCCCCATCTTCTGTAGTTCACCAGTTTAAAAAAAAAAAAAAGAAAGAGAGAGAGAGAGAAATAAAAAAAGCAAAACTTTCCTAAGGGTCATCATGCTAAGCTTATAAAAGCATCTTTAACATTGCAAGGGTGTGTTTGAATGCCTCCTGCATCAAGTTTATTGATGTTATATCATAGAAGTGCCAAGTGGCTTGTCTGTTGTTACCTGTGTGTTGTCTGCAAGAGCAAGCAGTGTGCAATGGGCAGAGTTGGGCAGCTGTGAATATTGAGTTTCTAACTCAGATTGTACCACCATAGATGGAAATCATCCCAGACGGACAAGTTTATTCTGGCACAAATGAGGAAGCCAATCTGCAGGGCCAGCTGTGCCCTAACTAAGCTTGTTTCTACACTTATAAGAAGAATGTGGATTGGTTGTGCTGCTGATAGGACTAACACAACTAGAGTTGAAATTTCAAAATGAGAGATGAAACCTTCATGTGCCAAAATAGCTGCAGCGGAGGGGAAAGATTTTGCCAATGTGAAACTCTTGGTGAGTTTGAAAAAGAGAGTAGAGTAACAATTGTCCTTCTGAGAGGAAGCAAGTGACTTTTAGCTGTGACTGGTTTCTCACTGTTGTTGATAAGTTGAGAACACAGACTGTCACCCAGAAAATGCGTGCTGCCATAAGGAAAGTTCTTGCCTTGTATTTATTATGGTTTATGGGTCCAAAGCTGGTAACTGATGGGTCTGTGCGTCTGGACAGGGACAAAAGACAGTGTAGATGTTCCAGCACTCAGATTTCCTTCTATTACATTAACAAAAGGGGACTTCTTTTCTGCCATCCTTCTTCTGTGTGTATCACATTCACACGTCAGGTTAGGGTGGTAGTGTGCTCCAGTACTAGTGAGAGTATGCTTCTGATGGTAAACAAGATCTCAAGTGCTTGAGAAAAAGGGAGGATTTCAGTTCACAGTGTACCGGATGAGTGCTTTTTGGTCTATGTCCTGGGGTGGGCAAAGGCCACTTTTCAGTGACTGCAGCCAAGCTCCTCCGCTCTTGCCAAAGGAGCTGCAGAGGTGGGCAAAGAGATCACCAACGTGAAACTCTCAGAGTTTGCAAAAGAGAATAACTACAACCTTTCTGAGAGGAAGCAATGTTTGCTATAAAGCCTTTCCTGCCCTCAGGAATGGCGTGAAGAAAGAGAAGATCAAAAGAAGTGCAGCGTATAACTGAGCCAAACGTGGCAAACATTCACTTGGAGGGTGGCCAACTGGGAGAAAACAGTGCTACTTCGTGAACATGAAGATTGTGATAGTAAGGTACAACAAATATGTGCGATGAACTTTCATTGAAGGGTTGCAGAACAATTTGAGGTATCATTTGAGAAAATAGTCATTGAATTAGATAAGACTGGACAAATAGACCAACCACTGGTCTTATGGGAACAAGAATACATTAAATAGATTCTATCCATCCATAGCAAACAAATGTAAAGGTTAAAGCTGTGCTGACTTGCAGGTCATGTGGCCATACAAACATAAAGCTTCTTACCTAATTTGAATCTGGTTCAACCATGTCATCTGCTTATACCGATATAAAATATAGTTATAAAAAGCTAACAATCAGGACTCTGAAAATCTGATTATTTTATATGGGTATACTTTTAGAGATGAGTGGTTATTTTTTTTATGATATATTGATAACACGCTTTTTCATGAAATTTTTCTCAAACCTTAAATATTTACAGGTTTTGTTGTTACATTTCTGTCTTTTCCTTCTGTTTATCTGCATCTCAGAATTTCAAATGTCTAAGCGCAATGCAAGACAAGAAGCCTGCATTTTTCAAGGTTTCTAGCTGAAATCAGGTCTGCATTATGTGCCTAGATATTTTAACTGCAGATGCATTGTTGAGCGTTTTTTGAGGCCCTTTTGCTCTTAACTGTGGAAACTTTTATTATCCTTATTCTAATGTTGTTACACTATAATGAAAATTGAAGATAACACCTGTTTCATATCTTGCTGGAAAAAAACCCCATCACCATTGTAGCCAGTGTGCCCACTCTATCTTGTTGCATCTTAAGTGATGCCCAGTGTTTGTTTAGAAAATTTCTATGGAGATGTATGCTTTATGTTTGTTTTTGTGGTCTTCTTGGAAGCCTTTGGATAATCAAAGAGGAAGAAAAAAGCCTTCTAGATTATTTAGGTCAATAGAGTTGCTCATCAAGTCAGCTTTGGGTGAAGCAGTTAAAGACAAATCTACATGTGAATATTTCAACTCTTTTCTTGGGTAGAGTATTTGGAAATCTAATGAAAAAGAAACTTGAATTTGTTTTAAGAAATTTTAGGCCTAATCTGATTCTGTTACAGTCAGGGAAAACCTTTGTCTTCAGCAGGTATATTAGTCTCAACAAGAGTATGGCCAGAAAGAACTTGTGGCTATTAAATCAGATGTGCCCTTAAGCTTTTAATAAACACTTTCTGATCTATTCTGTACTAGGAAGTACAGAGTGTTGTCTGTGTGTCATAATACTGTTTGCTTCATGTAATTGTGCTAAATTGAGGGCTGGCTTAGTTTGGTGTTGATAATATTGGAATTAGACTAGTATTTCTGAGTCTCCTGCAGTATCTCTTATGGCTTTAATTTTATTTTATGATGAATAACAATAAAGATAGGAGAATGTAGGAGTTAAAAGGAAGCATTTATATGGTTTACATTAAATAACTGCTGCTTTAGTGCCAGATTTCCATCTCTCTGACATTTCCCATTTCTGTCCAGGGATTTGTCTGTAACAGTCCTTTAATTTTTAAACAACTTCGTGTGAACTCTGTCACAACAGTCATCGTAGTTGGAAGGAGAAGTAGCAATGCAAGAATGCTATGCCACACCATTGCACCAGCTGTGTGGCTCCTCTGAAGTCAAAAAAGTTGCGCTAGTTTTGAACTGCTGCGTTGTGGGACAATCATACCTGACTATATTCTTAGCTTACAAAAGTCAGTGCTAGCCCTCACTTTTCTGCAAGAAATGGTGGTGAGAAAGGCTGGAGGCAGCAATAACTAATGGATATAATCAATCATCACACAAGTAGGTTTTCTTATGTTTTATTTTATGCAAGTTTCATAACACCTAATAGTTCCAATTTCTAGGGTAAAAGAAAATCAAAATGTTTGTTTCAAAATTGGAGAAAGGTATTTTCATTTGTTCAGTGGCTCAGGAAATATTTTATGTATTTTTGAAAATAGAGTAAAAACTCATCCTACCATTGCATAGGTCTAGGCGCTTCAGTGCACATATGCTGATTTACAACAATCCAGTAGTACAAATTACAGTTGCAAATTAAATTTACTTTTTATATTTCATAATTTTCTTTAAAATGACATTCTTGAGATAGTTTACCTGATTCAGAGTTTTCTGATTCAGGCTGTGTTGCATAGTTTCTGGGGTTTTTGGTTCCTTTTCAGAGAACATAAAAAAAAAAAAAAAGAATACTACCACTGAGATATGGTTATGCAGCTACTTAAGGCTTTGAGTCTCAAGAAGTTGATAGGATCACTCTTCTGAAGCTTTCCCTCTAACTTTATGTGGTGAATGCTGTCCTTGGGGTATCAGAGAGATGCAGAAATTCTGCATGTAAATCTGAGGCTTGGGTGTTTGGGTGAGGCTGGACAGTTGCTGTTACAAAAGGTAGCTCTCTGAAGGGTTTTCTACAGACACAGTCAATTTGTTCTATTATATTAAGTGCTTTTAATTTTCCTTTTCCTAGCTGAATATCAAAGCTGTCTTCCTTCTTTTATAGTCATTATGTTCTTCTCTAGTATTTAATGTATTAAAATCTTTTAAAACTGGTCTTGAAGTGAAAGAATCTGAAACGGTATCTGTAACTATTCCTGTCTAATTTGCTCATATTCTTGCACAGAGATTGCTTTTTTCCCACTGTCCAGAGCAACTGAAGAGTTCAGGTGGTGGTAGTTTTTGGGTACAGCTTGGAAGTGATACTTTCAAGAAAATTCTCGTGGTGTCAGTGAATCCAAATTGTACATCTGTGATTATTCAGATGAGTTTCAGGCATCTAAAGATGTATTTCTGGGCACATTTGTGTATGGCATATATCCAAAAGATAGAAGTTACAAATGTTTACTTAACTTGAGTAGATCACCTTGAGTACATAGTGCCCTGTCTAAAATGGATAGTACTTTACAATAATGGTAAATATTTTGAATGCTGTTAATGAAATGATGCCTTAAATCTGAGTGGAAGGACTGTTAAACACTGATTGCTGTGTGCTTGCTCTCAGCCTTCAGTTTAAGCTCTGTTAGCCTCTTCACTTCACTTCTGAATTAATCTCAGCTTCTTCCTGATGAAAGAAACAGCAGAGAGAACTTTAATCTGTGACAGGGCTTTAATATGTGTTAGACCTCCCTATTCCATCATATATTTTCATTTAATTGGCAACAGTGGAACGATGTAATAAAGCTTTTTCCTCCCTTCATGGTTAGATGCCTTTATGCAACTGATGTTATATCCATATCTCTTGAGGTACTGCGTATTAGGGCCTCTAAAGTATGAAATCATTGGATTATAGTTTAACCAATTCTTCCTTCAGTTAATGTTTTAGTAACCTGAAACAAAGCACTGAAATCAATAGAATGTTGTGGACAGGCATTTCCTAGACTTAATTGTATTTCTGTGCTAATTTGTTCAATTTCTGCCTTATATAGCATTTATTTTCACAGCTCTTGATGTCTTACGATTATCTGCCATCAAATGCACTGCACAGTAGTGTTAGACCTCTTTCAGTATCTAGGAGGAAATTATCTGAGACAATTTCTCTCTGTTATGGATTTATCCATACAAGGAGATAGGCTGCCAGAGGTGAACTCTTGATACAAGAATTTTGCTGCATCATTTGACCATTTTACTAAAATAGTGGTGGAGCTATATGTTCCCTGCATTTGATATATGAGTGTCTGTATTTCTGGGTCACAGTATTAAATCTCTTTCTGACATCACAAAATTTGCTGCAAACACATTACCCTGAGAAAAACTTTAAATGTTTGCCACTTAATCCAGTAATGTACAGTAGCGTTGGTTTTGAGGGGTGCTTTTTCCCTTCCCCATCAGTAACTTACAGAGTAGACATTAGGTAAGAATAACATGGGATTCATTTTCAAACGTTAAAGCTGTGTGTGGCTGTTCCCTACGCCAAAAGTAGCACTATTTTGCTTCTGCTTTTTAAACCACTCTGTGCTGACATATTAGTCTTTGCTGGAAGCATGGAGGGTNATGACTTCTTGTTTTTCTTTCCGAGTACTTTGCTTTTTTTTTTTTTTTTTTGGCTTTTTTGGTAGTAAATCTTAGTTACCGTTTCTTACTATTCTGATAATAATTACGAACCCTTTCAAATTTGTTCATAACAATCAATTTCTTTTGAATTGACTACTTCTAGTGATTTGTGTGGCCAGCAGATCGAGGGAGGTGATTCTCCCCATCTACTCTGCTCTTGTGAGAACCCATCTGGAGTACTGCGGTCAGCTCTGGGGCCCCCAGCGTAAGAAAGACGTGGATCTGTTGGAGTGACTCCAGAGGAGGGTCACAAGAATGATCAGAGGGCTGGAGCACCTCTCCTCTGAAGACAGGCTGAGAGAGTTGGGGTTGTTCGGTCCAGAGAAGAGAAGGCTCCAGGGAGACCTTACAGTGGCCTTCCAGTACCTAAAGGGGGCCTACAGGAAAGCTGGAGAGGGACTTTTCACAAGGGCATGCAGTGATAGGAGAAAGGGTAATGGGTTTGAACTGAAACAGGGTAAATTTAGATTAGCTATACAGAAGAAATTCTTTACTATGAGGGCGACGAGGCACTGGAAGGTTGCCCAGAGCAGCTGTGGATGCCCCATCCCTGGAAGTGTTCAAGGCCAAGTTGGATGGGGCTTTGGGCAACCTGGTCTAGTGGAAGGTGTCCCTGCCCATGACAGGGGGGTGGGAACTGGATGATCCTTAAGGTCCCTTCCAAGCTAAACCATTCTATGATTCTGTGATTTAAAACTCCTCTGGTGTCAGTCTTCTTTTCTTTTGATGAAGTTTTCATGTTTCATCAAAGGTGTCAAAAAAGGTATTTTTTTCATTTATTCTATATTATAATACTCAAGAAGTTTCTGAGATAAACACGATTCCTTATGTAGCTAGTGACAATTTGGCTGGACTCTTTCCTCTACGCCAAAAGAGAAAGATTCTGTGTTTCTTTTTGCTTGGGAGATTATCTTCTATCCCTGAGTGTGTGACTGGATGGAAATATTTGTAGCACAATTGTTTTGTGTTGTATTGAGTTTAATTTCTTCACAACATTGGGAATGACTTGTTTCTTTAAGTGTTGGTTACAAGGGATGTTATTGAATTGATTGATGCCTTGTCACTATTGTCTGTTTTTTTTCTTCAGTATAGTTTATACTTCCTGACTAAAAAAAAATTAAAAAATCTTCTGAATAGGATGTGAATTTAAGTAGTGAATGCACACACCTTAAACACACCTTCTTGTAACTTTTATTACATCAAGAGTGGTCCACCTGTCTGCTGATGTAAGTCATTACAGTGCCAACTAATCCAGTGTGATTTGGTGGAGAACTTGTTACAAAATGTTCATATGAGCCTGGATCTTGCAGTTTGAATTCAGACTGGTGACAGGTCTACTTGAATAAGAGACAAAAGATTTGTCTCTGCCTATGACACTGAAAAACACCACCGAAACAGTTAAAATGTGAGTTTTGACAGATATCATTTTTCTTCTGCTGCTGTTTGAAAGAGTTTCTATTAATAAATAAATAACAAGGAAATCTGTATTCTGTCAGGGTAGGAAAGGGGAGGAGTTAGACTGAAACCAGCTTTTGATTTTATTAGTATATATCAAAGTTGTTTATTGTTTTTGCAGTCTTCTTGCTGTCCATGAAGAAAGGGAATGAGCAGGATGGTTTATTTGTTTTTACAGTGTTTGATCTGAGAAAGCTTCTTCCCTCCTTGACTTTTGGTAGAAAAGTCAACTTCAGAAAGGCAAAGTTAACATTAATGGGGCAGTGTGATAGTGAGAATGGAATGGAAAGAAATACATTGATAAGTGGGGTCAGTGAGATAGATGGGAGGAATGAGAGCAATTGCTCAAAGCCAAGAATTGCTTAAAAATATATTTCCTGTTTTGGAATTTGGTTTGATTCATATTCACAGCTCAAACTGGGACAGCATGGAAAATGTGCTGTAATACCAGGTCTTAATTTTTGCGATGCCAAGCTAGCAGTTTCTGGTAGAATAGCTCCTCTCAGAGTCCTTTGGGGAGCTCAGTGTGACCTCAGCTCCTGCTTCTAGCTTCTGCTGAGTTCCTGCAAGTGCTGCGGGAGCACTGCCTGGGAGCCTTGGCTTGTCATCGATATGAGAGGGTCCATGATATTTTGCCCCTGTGGTTACCTCTTGGATCATAGCACTAATCTCAGCAGAAGCTTTGTGGACCTTTCAAGTTGTGAAGGCAAGATTTTTGCCTCCCTGATTTAGTGGCATAGCAGAGTTTGAAGTTAGGAGGTGGCAGAAATACCTCTCAGATGAGAGGCAAGTTCTTACCTTCAAAGCCAGCAAGGGCTTCTGGATCACAGCAGCCCCACTGAAGTCAGATAAGGGGCTGCAATGTGTTGGTAGAAACAAGATCTCATTGACATATGTTCAGGTAGGGGCAGGCGTGAAAAGAATTTGAGCAGCCTCACTTGCATTTGTTTCCTAGCCTCCTCCACATCACGGCATTGCAATTCTCACTCTCCTAGCTGCTACCTTGTGCTGTGACTTCTTTCTGCCCAGAGAAGCTGCAGTGCTGTCAGTACCCAGGAGTGTTTGTGCAGGTGAGTGTGTGTGGATGGTGTCTCTCTGCCCTTCCAGTCTTTGGTATCCTGGCTGTTCTGTCACGAAACCTCTCAATGTAGAAGGTGTTCCTCCTTGTGCACCCTAGCATGGAGCTTGGTCTCCTCTTCGTGTCAGGAATGCACCTTCCTGCTACCTAGCTGTCCTCCATAGCTATCCAGCACGGTGAGCTGTAGTCATGCTGGAATAAAGCTGAAATGGTTGATCATCTGCTGTTTGTTTTCTTCTTCCACAAAGAAGAGATGTAAATGCTGGAATCATAGGATCATTTAGGTTGGAAAAGACCTTCAAGATCATTAAGTCCAACTATCCACCTAGCACTACAAGTCCACCACTAAATCATGTCCCTAGGCACCACATCCATAGGTCTGTTAAATACCTTCAGGGATGGGGACTCCACCACTTCCCTGGGCAGCCTGTTCCAATGCTTGACCACCCTCTTCATGAGGAAATTCTTCCTAATGTCCAATCTAAATCTACACTGGTGCAACTTGAGACTGTTTCCTCACATCCTATCACTTGTCACCTGCAAAAAGAGACCGACACCTTCCTCACTCAACCTCTTTTCAGATAGTTGTGGAGAGTGATGAATTCTCCCCTTAGCCTCCTCTTCTCCAAACCAAACAATGCTAATTCCCTCAGTCGCTCCTCATAAGTCTTGTCTTCCAGTCCCTTCACCAGCTTTGTTGCTCTTCTCTGCACCCACTCAAGCAACTCAATATTATTCTTGTGGTGAGGGACCCAAAACTGAACACAGTACTCAAAGTATGGTCTCACGAGTGCTGTGTACAAGGGACAGTCATTTCCCTAGTCCTGCTGGCCATGCTATTTCTGACACAGGCCAGGATGCTGTCGGCCTTCTTGGCCACCTGGGCGCACTGCTGGCTCATGTTCAGCTGGATGTCGACCAGTACCCACAGGTCCTTTTCTATCAGGCAACTTTCCAACCACTCTTCACAGAGCCTATACCGCTACATGGGTTTCTTATGACCCAAGTGCAGCAGCCAGCCCTTACTGTTGTTGCATGTCATGTGATCAGACTCAGCCAACTGATCTAGCCTATCCAGATCCCTCTGCAAAGCCTTCCTACCCTCACGGAGATGAACAGTCCCCCCTAACTTGATATCATCTGTGAACTTACTGAGGATGCATTCAAACCCCTCATCCAGATCATTGATAAAAATGTTAAACAAAACTGGCCCCAGTAATGAGCCCTGGGAAACGACACTAGTGACCAGCCACCAACTGGATTGACCTCCGCTCACTGTGACTCTTTGAGCCTGGCCATCCAGCCAGTTCTTCACCCAGGGAACTGTATACCTCTCCAAGCAATGAGCAGCCAGTTTCTCCAGAAGAATGCTGTGGGAAACAGTGTCGAATACTTTACTAAAATCCAGGTAGACATCCACAGCATTTCCCTCATCTGCTAAGTGGGTCATATTGTCATAGAAGGAGATCAGGTTAGTCAGGCAGGACCTACTTTTCATAAATCCATGCTAGCTGCATCTGATTACTCAGTTGTCTGGAACGTGCTGCATGATGACATTCAAGATAATCTGCTCCATAACCTTCCCTGGTACTGAGGTCAAACTGATAGGCCTGTAATCCTCTGGATCCTCCTGCTTGACCTTCTTGTAGATAGGAGTCACATTTGCTAACCTTCAGTCAGCTGGGACCTCCCCCGTTAGCCAGGACTGCTGCTAAATTATTGAAAGTGGCTTGGTGAGCACTTCTGCCAGCTCCTTCAGTACCCTTGAATGAATCTCATCCAGCCCCACAGACTTATGAATGTTCAGATGATGTAATAGGTCACTTACAGTTTCCCATTGGATTATAGGAGCTTCATTTTGCTCCCTGACACTATCTTTCAACTCGGGGGGCTGGGTACCCTGAGAACAATTGGCCTTACTAATAAAGACTGAGGCAAAAAAGTCATTAAGCTCCTCAGCCTTATCCTCATCTTTCATCACTATGTTTCTCCTCACATCCAATAAAGGGTTGAGACTTTCCTTAATACTCCTTTTGCTGTTAATGTATTTGCGAAAGCATTTTTTTAGTCCTTTACTGCATTGGCTGAATTGAGTTCCAGCTGGGCTTTGGCGCTTATAATTTTCTCCCTGCACAGCTTGACAAAAGCTCTATAGTCCTCTGGCATTGCCTGCCCCTTCTTCCAGAGTTCATAAACTCTCCTTCCTGAATTCCTGAAGAAGCTATCTGTTCACCTAGTTTGGTCTTCTCCCTCACTAGCTCGACTTATAGCACATTGAGACAGCCTGCTCCTGCGCCTAAGATTTTGTTCTTGAAGAGGGTCCAACCTTCCTGGACTCCTTTGCCTTTCAGAACTACCTCTCAAGGGACTCTGTCACCTAGGTCTCTAAACAGGCTAAACTACTGATGATTATGGGTAGTATGGTGGCTGGGGTACTTCAGAGACATTTTCCTTGCACCTTTAATCTTTGCTTAATTTGGAACAGGGACTTGAACTTGGCTTTTTTGTGTCTGAAACAAGTGTCCTGAGGCTTGTCGTTCCCTTTTTTCTTTCTTTTTTCTT